>JACEGR010002323.1:0-132692 GCA_014170235.1 Listronotus bonariensis | reverse complement strand
AGTATCCATCCAGTATAGTTATTATACGTACTTTTATTACATCCAGGTCCAAAGTATCCTAACTGACAGTAACACTGCCTCCTAGGGGCGGTAGTCGCTTCCACATCAACACACAACCCTTGCACTCCGCAGTCGCTATTTTCCAAACATTCGTCTCTGAATTGACAGACGGAGCCGTAGTAGAGTCTGTCACATTTGCATCTTCCGAGGAGGTATCTTCCATGGCCGCTACAGGATTCTCTAAATTCCTTTCCTGCAAAAAAAAATACTCTTGTAATAATCTGAGGATATCTGGGTGATATTTGGTGTCAAAGATTTTAAAATTTGTGCATTCAATTTTTCCAAGCAAAATCATGCTCCAAATATGATGGATAGTTTAATTGATTAAATTTTTAGGCGTTTAAAAATTCTTTCACAATCAGAAAGCTACACTATTCAGGAGTGTTATAGGCTATATTTTACTATAATTAAACAAAAGTTCAGACATTAACGCCCAACGAAGTGGGCATGGGTCGGCTATCTTGGATAAACTATAATAACTAAAATTCGATATTCGAAGTTACTATTCTCAATAGATTTGAGATTAGAGTGGTTTAAGAGGAAGGTTTATATGTAAAATATTATCAAAAAAACATATACAGAGTGTTTAAAAAATAGTTTACATTTAAAATTCGATATTACTCAACGGATTTTGATGCGGTTTTTTTTTAGTAGATAGAGTGATTAAAGAGGAAGGATTATATGTATAATCATGTCAAAAAAAAACATATACAGAGTGTTTCAAAACATATTTTACATTTAAAATTCGATATTGACATTACTATTGTCAACGGATTATAATGCTAGATAGAGCAATTCAAGAGAAAGGTTTCTATGTATAATAATGTAAAAAAACATACAGAGTGTTAAAAAAATAGTTTACATTTAAAATTCGATATTACTCAACGGATTGTGATGCGGTTTTTTTAATAGGTAGACGGATTCAAGAAGAAGATAATATGTATTATAATGCCAAAAAAAACGTATACAGAGTGTTTACTAACATAGTTTACATTTAAAATTCGATATTGACGTTACTAGTCTCAACGGATTTTGAAGCGTTTTTCTGTAAATAGATAGAGTGATTCAAGAGAAGGGTTTATATGCATAATAATAAAAAGAAACATATACAGAGTGTTTAAAAAAATAGTTTACATTTAAAATTCGATATTACTCAACGGATTTTGATGCGGTTTGTTTTAATAAATAAACTAATTTAAGAGGAAGATTTATATGTATAATAATATATAAAAACATATACAGAATGTTTAAAAAATTGTTAACATTTAAATTTTGATATTACTTTACGAATTTTGATGCGGTTTTTTTTTAATAGATAAAGTGATTCTAAAGAAAGGTTTATATGTATAATAATATAAAAAAACCTCATGTACAGAGTGTTTAAATAATACTTTACATTTAAAATTCGATATTGACGTTATTATTGTAATTAAAAAAAAAAACGTCATTAGGGAATTGTGCACAGGTTTCTATGGTTTATAAAAAAATATAGAATTGCCACACAGGGTGGATCAAAAATATGTTATATAAAAAACCCTTACAACTAACATGCATTCTAACTATGTAATTAAACCATCTAGAGGTTTACAAAATTACTTAAATGTAAAGATTGGCAAAATAATTATTAGTATTTAAAAAAATATTATACAGGAAGTACCAATTTCTTTTATTCAGTTTCTTATTACTATTAAACCGATTTTAATGCGTTTTTTTTTAGAGATAGAGTAATTCAAGAAGAAGATTTATATGTATATAATACCATTCAAAATCTTCACGGTGTAGGAAAGAGGACTTGTTTTACTACAAATTAACCGCGTGCGAAGACGCGGGCAAAAGCTAATAGGAACAGAGGCAAGAATGAGACAAGTAACTGGTCCTAACAATTTGTCCATTGTATTTATCTCTTTCTGGTTTAACGCAAGTTCCAATAAATATGTCTTTGTCTTTCATCATGGCAGGCTGTCGTAGATGGAGCAATCAGCTCTTTGCCCTGGTTGCCAAGTTGTTTACAATTTCTGCATGTAAACTTTAATGTCCTTTTTTGGCTCACATCTAATTAAGAGAAAGAAAATATACCATGATTGAATACTTTTAACTTGACAAACGTTGCCGCAGGCAGTTACGCCGAAATGTTATTCGATATTTGTGTTTGATATTTTTCAATGGCCGATTTGTTTAGACAGTTTGTTTACATTTTCTGTGATTTATTGTGTGTTTCGTGGTTTTTTACCTTAAATTGGACTTTGAATATTGACTTTTATTAGTGATCACAGTATATATATTAAATTTGTGCTTTTCAACAGATAATTTAAGGTAATATTGACATGGTTATCTGTAAGAAAAATCTTTATAATAACAAAATAAATGACATTTTTAATTAGGTGTGTGTAATTATTGAACTAAACCCCTATATTTTATATTAATAGGAAACAAAAACAAGTACCTAACATTAAGGGCAAAAATAGCAAAGCTATATAATTTGAATTTGGCGGACAAACGATAAAGTCGACTCACGCGCCATCTGCGTTTACCTGCCTTGAAGACAGACAAGGAGGGCCCAGCAGCTATCTCTCTCTCGGATAATTTATTTATATTTAGTTGCTCGTCTCGTCTCATTCTTGTCTCTGATAGGAATAAATGGTTTTTTGAATTTAATCGTAAGAAATATAAGTGGTACCTGAGCAGCTATACTTACTTGTTTTGATGTCAACGTCTGCGCATGACCAAAATTTATATCCCTTGCCCCACTCCAGGGCTTGTCTAATCAGTCTTAAAGTACAGTTGGCACATGTGAAGTCAGTGGGCAATTGAACTTGGTAGGTTTGAGCACTATAAAAAAATATGAGTAAAAACTTTGCAATAAGTGTGTTAATATCGATGGTTTCCTTTGAAATGGCTTTAGGAAATCGCTATGAAGTTATCAAAATATAAAAAAAAAATTGAAATTTACTTACGTGGCATCATTAGAGATAAACTCTGACCCTTGTATACTGGGCGTTAGATCTAATACTGGCCGTTCTAATTCGTCTAAGAGTTGAAGTTTGAATCCACCCTAAAAGAAAACATTTTTAAGTATATGGATATAATACATCCTGGTTTTCTATGCTATCCACCACGACTCTCTCCCCAGACCGGTTTCGCCTGCCTTACAGGAACTCATCAGTGAGGCTGTATCG
Organism: Listronotus bonariensis; assembly: GCA_014170235.1. Lineage (NCBI taxonomy): Eukaryota > Metazoa > Arthropoda > Insecta > Coleoptera > Curculionidae > Listronotus > Listronotus bonariensis. The sequence goes on along the minus strand of JACEGR010002323.1, from coordinate 129,456 downwards.
AGTCGTGGTGAATAGCATAGAAAACCAGCGTCTACTAATACGCACCCATTTTTAAATGAGGGCATAAAATAGCACTTTTACGCCCCAGGAAAAAAGTATCAAAAACGCCCGCATTTATAAATTTATAAAATTAATTATTGCTTCATTTTTTTTTTTGGTAAAATAACCATTTATTTAATTAAACATATGTTAAAAGTATACTGATTAAAATTTGAAACATTAAAAGCTGGGAAATTTTCTCCTAACTACAGACAATGTCGTACAAAAATATTGTTTGCACCTCTGGCCTAAAGCACTTTTACGCCCTTGGTACAAAAATAACTATTTTTTTACAACTTTTAGCACCTCGCTTTCTTTACATCACATTCAAAATGGAATTAGATATTAAAAAGATAATATTATTATAAAGCCAAGAAAGGTTAAAAACAACGAAATTTTAAAATTTCTTAAAGTATCTCTCTTTCCTTGTCTAAGGATGCGTTCCAGTGACTAACTTCTTAGAGCAGTTCAAGAGCTTCAAGCCCTGGAACGTCACGCACAAAAATTTTCGTCACTGGAAAGACCCTCAGAACTAGGCATCAGAATTATTAAAGAAATTCCAATAAAATTAAGTCTAATTATTCCTTTAAAAGATTCCGATAATATTTATAAAACCACCAAAATATTTAAAACAATTAAAATAAACAAGAATAGAAAGCCAAAAAAATTAAATCTAATAAGTGTTGTGGGCTAATTACCTACATTCTGGTCTATTACCAATTAAATTCGTAACGCATTCATTGGCCAATCTGCCTAATTACCGGTAAGACATTTTTTAAAGTAATTAATGTAATTAAATATGGTCGTTTGCAGTCGGTTTAATGTATTCGGTTACATTCTTTTTGCAATCGACGACATTTAAAAACATGTTTAGTTTGTACATTATTGGCATACGTAAAGTGATTGTTAAATTAGGTTTTTTCCAAAGTGTAAAATACTTGGGTACTTTCTCAAACAACGATAACACAGGATTATTTTTAAGGTGGTACTTGAATCGGTCATTTGAAAAACAGCACTTTTCAGTTTTAAACCATTTTACAGAAAATGAAAAAAACTGAAAATATAATAGGATAGTTGACAAAATTATTTTTAAATAATAAGCATTAAAAACCTGCCGGATTACTGGCAAAATACGATAATATTTGAACCTTAAAGAAAAATAAGTAAAAAAATATGGGTATTTAAAAATACGCGACATGTAATGTTTCTTAAATGATCATAAAAACTTAGCAAATAAGGTTATATTTATATTGAATAATACATGGAAAAACATTACAATATAAAAAAAAAGCAATACTAATGGTCCTTATTTTCGGTTCTTGTCCAATTTACTCCTATTATCTCTGTATAGAAGTCGTGGTGTTCTTTTGGAATGTATAAAAAAGTGGCTTTATGTCATCAAGTTTTTGAATTCATAGGAACCTATCCTTGTGGATAAGCTGGTTGTTGAACAGGGGTAGAAAGTTGTAATAAGTTGGAAGTGGCAAGCCTAAATTTATGGCTTGTAACACCATTTATAAAATTAAACGCCTCAACTACTCCAGGTTCAGTTAAAGAATATCTAAAATGCGTAAAGTTCGAATTTTGAAATGTACATTTTTGGTCCCTTGGCACACCTCTACCAAGAGATTCAATGGACAAAATGTTTTTTTATAGAACTACGGCCACCAAATTTTAAAATCAGCAATATCTTTAGTTTTTGCAATTTTTACAACATACTACAGCACCTTTATAATTAATATATTCTTCACCTTTTAGACTAGCATTTTTTATTATTTCACACTTGTATACCTTTCTTTTTTCTTATTCTGTGCTAAATTTATCAAAGCATTTTTACCTTACTTTACTAAAGGCTGAAGTCGTGCAATCTGTTTCTGACAGTTTGGCTGCTCACAACAACATGGTGTGTGCGTTCTAGCTCATTTGCTAACTGACCTGCAGTAACTGATCGAACAGTTACTGCAGGTCAGTCGTAAAGCCTGTAATCGAATAAAACCATCGTGTACAGGGTCGGTAACGCTCGTACGGCCAGTATGCCGTTCTCTTACATCTCCGGTCTCATGGTATCTTGTCATTAATCGACAAATCACACTTGCTGATGTGTTAAGGGCGTCTGCTACTGCTCTATAATTTGAACCCGCTTCAACCATCCCTACTGCTCGCAACTGCTCTTCGCAACGGTACTTTCTTAAACAACGATAACACAGGATTATTTTTAAGATGGTACTTATCTTTTAACACTGTATAAAACCCCAGGAAATTAAGAAATTTTTTCAAATAAAATTACAGAGCGATAAATCCCCCACAGCCCGACGATAGGCAAGAGAGGAAAGCCTTTCTGTAAGTGAAGGATCATTAATGAGACGAATAGCTCTTCTTTGAATATAATCAAGAATGCTTAGGGTTGTGGGGAACGCCATGCCCCAGATATGAGAACAATATTCCAAGGGAGGTCGGATTTGGGACATATTTAAAATGTATAAATTAGAAGGGGAAAACTACTTTTGGCTCGAAAGAGAAATCCAAGCTTTTTGAGGGTGCCATGGCTATAGATACAATGTGTTTATGCCAGTTAAGATTACTTTCAAATGTGACGCCCACAAGATTGAAGGTGTCTTTGCTCTGTAAAACTTGGCCGCTCATAAGTAGAGGATGAGTATTTGATGACTCTTTTCGCGACAGGGAACATGATTGTGTTTTGCATGCAGTAAAATGGACGAGATTTTTGGCGCCCCAATCCAATATTAAATTAAGATCGATGATGCGAAAGAGATATCTGCATCGCTCTGTGTTTGTTTTCCAAGTCAGGTTTAGTGATGGGTTTAGGAATCCGAAAACTGGAGTGAAGGCTACTATCGTCGGCGAAACTATGAATGGAATTAGTTGTGGACGAGAGAAGGTCATTAATGTGAAGAAGAAACAATGTTAGAGCCAGTACTGAGCCCTGAGATACTCCAGCATTTATTTGGTGAGAGCTTAAAGAATGGCCGTCCACAATAACTGATATACGACGATAAGATAGATAACCAGAGAGCCAAGTACAGAGTTTAGTTAAAAAGACCAAAGAAGGGAAGTTTATTAAGAAGTGCGGAATGCCAGACCTGGTCAAATGCTTTGGATAAATATATCAAGAGCAACGATCTGGGACTCACCTAGAAACTCAAGAGACTTATTCCAGCAGTGTGATACGAAGAAAAGAAGATCTACTGTAGATCTTTTGGGGCGAAATCCATACTTCCTGTCAAAATATTGTGTTTTTCTAAATACTTAAGAATATGTAAATTATTGAATATTTCCATTACTTTACAAAGAACCGAGAGAATTGAAATTGGTCTATAGTTAGATGGAAGAGATTTAGATCCTTTCTTGGGAATGAGTTGAACACGAGCAGCTTTCCAGCTCTCCGGAAAGATACCTGTGTCGTAAGAAATTTGAAAGAGCCGAGTTAAGATTGATGCAAGTTCTGGAGCACATTTTTTTAAAACGATTGCTGGTATGCCATCCAGCCCAGACGATTTCTTGGTGTTAAGAGAAGAAAGGATACGCTAATGTGTTTTACCTTAAAAATTATATGTCAATCATAGTGGCTTTGGCAGGTACCAGGAACCAAAGGTCAATTAATTGAAACATAAGATTCGTTATTTTGTAAAAGCTGAACGGTGTTTTTCCGTTGGACGGCAGTACAGGCATGTCCTAGAAATATTTTGATGTGTACAGAGTGTCCCAAAAAACAATTTAAAAACATCAACCTTACAGCTATTACTTTTTTGGGACACTCTGTACACATAAAAATCGTTTTATGTATCATTCTGTTATATAACCACATTGTGTTTGTCATTGCTGTCATTTTGTGTTGGTTTTTTTTGGGAGGGGGGCAACCTACAATATTTGTAGCTCGGGGGGGTTTAAGCCATAAGACTCCTTATGGTTATCGTTATTAAACATAACGATTACGGCAGCAGTTTAAGACAGAGATTTTGCAGCCTCTTTTAAGAAATTTATCTTGCGTTTGCGCTTTCGACACATAACCTTATTTTTGCCTGTGGTTGACCGATTTTAAAGTTAACGAAAAATCAGTATTTACTTTTATTCTTCATAAGATATATATTGATATTTAAATATATGCAAACACTTCTGTTGATTTCGTTTTTAAAGTAGATGCAAACAATACAGTATAAGCAAAACACAAAAAGTAAGGTTAAGTTTGGTAGTAGAATAAAAAGCAAGTGTGCCAGATTGTAACATCTAAATTAATTACTGATTTAGAACATCCGTAAAAGTGCAAGTCCGTTTGAATTTCTTACCACTATTTGATTTTTATTACTGCTATAGATTTTTCGCTAATTAGAGCCTTTGTATAAATGATATTTTAATTAAAACGGCAATAAAAGTTTAACCTTTTAAATAATTGATATTAAAATTTCTACAAACCGGCAACCACGCAGTTTAACAATAACGATAACGATAAGCTCTTCAGTATTCATCCGTAATTAAAGGAGTCCGGTATGGTTAATAAAGATAACGGATCATGTTTGCGTTACTGCGCAGTCTCAGAATAACGTTAACCACAACGGAATTGCAAAATAAGGGGTGCAAAATGTCTCTAATGTTTACTGCTGTTACCCTGTATTATTCTATAACAATACCTTATGGGGATATCCTAAATGCCACGACACATTGAATTTGCTTCCTGAGAGAAACGATGTCTTTACATTTCCTGAAACAAAATAAAATTCCTTTAAATATTTATTTTATTTACAATAAATTAAATGTAAAAAAACGTCCAAATTTGCAATTTAAATCCAAGGTGACAATATTGAAATATCTGTTACACAATCCATTGAAACTGTTACTTTTATAATAAAAATGCATAAAATAATAAATAATGGTAATATTAAGTTTTTGTATTTATACAAAGAATAATAATAACAATTAAGAAAACAAAAATCACTTGCTAATTTAAAATTGTAGTTGGGGATCCCTGGACCATCTTTAATGTTCAAACGCTCTTAGTTAAACACCATATAGTAAGGACATTTTAAAAGCGCAAATTCGGTACCCTTTGAAAATAATACAAAAAAACATAAAAAAGGGCCGCCTGCAATCGATTATCGATTTATAGAAATCCATTATTTTAGCCAAAAAGCAACTTTGAAATTTTAATGGCTCATGCTGTGTATTTCAAAATAGATACTCCAAACTATGTGTACGCAAAATTATAAAAGGATATGACGACTTCTATTGGAGTAATAAGAAACTTGAAAATGTATTTTAAGTAAACATAAATATACAACATTTAATCTACTTAGTTTATTATTAGCCTTGTTTACTAAAAAAAGTAAAAGAGTTTAAATAATAAGAGCTATTGTTGTGTTTCCGATGCAGTTTCGCGAAGTCTCGCTACTTTTGTCAAAGATTTTTTTACTTTTTTCTTTATCAGTTTTTGTACTTACAATTGCCTTTCTACTTTTTGCTACTTCTGAGTGTAAGGACAGATACAAAATTTTTAATAATTTACAAATTTCTCATTTTAAAATTTAATATGTTTTGTCCTACACTGTATATCCTAAAAGATAAAAGCATTCTGATGAAAGATATGGATTCTACAGAATCTACCCAACAAAACAGTGTTTTTATTTATTTTATACGTTAAAAACTAAAAAAGTTGGGAAGATGTATCTCTATTACGCTTCTAAGAATAATTTAAAATTATTTTTCAGATTTGGATGGTCATATTTCCGAAACTAATTAAGATAGACACATCAAATGTAGTATTTTTTTAAAGCATTTTAAAAGATTTTTTTGGTGGTGATATAATATTCAGGGTATTCCATTTTAAAAAATCATACCTATTGTCGTACCCTGTATATCATATGAGATAATAATCATCGGATTACTGATTAGAATACTACCGAATTAACCAAACAAGCTGACATTTTAGTTTATTTTGTACAATAAAAAATAATAATGTTAAGTGGGGTGTAAATTTATAATAACATATAATAAGTTTTAGGTTTCCAAAAGCATTTGTAATAATTAATAATATTTTTCCAGTAAAAAGCACCTCATTTTAAGTGAGATTGGTAAGTTTCAGATGTTTGACCAAAAAATTAATTTCTATCCCCTAGTGCGATGACTACCTGCATCAACCGGCATATCATAAAAGAAATATAGCAAAGGCGGCCGCGAAGACAAGCAAGCCGATTTATTTGCTTTAAACTTTTTGTGATTTTTTTCTTATCAACGAGCACCGAATTTACAGTTTTAAACTGTTCCTTCTATACATTGATAGCATCAAAATGCTCCAAACAAACATCTCATTGACTACAGAAACCCTATACCTACAGTTTGCGCTAGCTAGTTATTTTGTGCTACAATTAGCGATGTCTATGTTTAAAAATACATGGCAAGTCGGTGCTTTTGTATGAAAACATTTGGTTGTTGATGACGTAGCTATGTTGAACTTAAGCCTTCGTACTTTACCATTTATTACTAACAAGAACAAGCTAATATTTTGTGAGTGGCTTCACTTTGAAGAGACGACCAACTTTTTCCTTACGACAATTTTCGTTGGTTGTAGCTTACAGGGGTAGCATGAATTAAATATATTGATTTGATCAATATCAAAAAATCAGGATCAGTGCCGGATTAAGACTTCGTGATGTCCTAAGAACACGACCCCTGTGGTGCCCCCAACACTGGATTAGGAAGGAGTATTTCCCACCATATATTTTTGAAGAGCAAAAAAAAGGTCTTCACCCTTCTCAGAAAAAAAATATGACAGTCAAACGGACGTTTCTACTATTTTCTTTCTTTTCTAATCTATAGTGCCCCCAGAACGTGATGCCCTAAGCAATTGCTTAATTTGCTTATAGGGTTCTATTCTATTCTATTTTTTTTTTTCTGGGTTTTGGTCCCTTCAGGTCCAATCCACCAGCTCCCCTTTCCGGACTATGCTTTCCTGGGCTTTGTCGGCGGAAAATCTGGATAATCGAGCTCGTAGCTCCCAGAAATTCCAAAAAGAAAACAAAAATAATTCTACAATCGATGCAATGCATAAATTGTAGGCTGTCAAACCAAGATATGCTACTGGTGTTACGTATAACCTTCACTTTCACTAATGACAGTTCCCATGGCACGCCGATCTATTTTCTGCCATTTGAGAAATACCTCCTGTTCGCGACCAAACAAGATACCATCAGCTTATAGGAATCTTCCCTCACAGCGCTTAGATCCAGAAGAAAGATGCCGTCAATTAAGGGTGAATCTTTCCTTGATCCCCGAAGGTAAAAACGTCCGTACGGCACCTCTAACCGCCACCCCGGGAAGAACTTTGTAGTCATCTACGCACGTCCGCACTGTCCGGAGGTCAAACAAAGAGTCTGCTTATAGGGCTTATCCGGAACTGATCACAATGTGTGTGTTAAATTATATACATTTTATTTAATCAACAGAAAAAATATCAGCTGGTTAGTAGTTATTTTTCACGACATCGTTAACCATACATGTTGGTGGTAGAGGACTCTTTGATGAAAGCTAACATTTTTGTAGGACAAATATTTTTTCGGTTTATTTAGATAATTATCTTAAAAATTAACAGGAAAAATCCGTGTTAGTATTAAGTTTTTTTATTTGTCAAATCAACACATCACCACCACCAACGAAAATTGTTGTAAGGAAAAATTGGTCGTCGCGTCAAGCTACACACGAAAAATTAGCTTGCTTTTAATAAATGGTATAAATAGGCCAGGGATCCCCAAAGTCGGTATATATAAGGTCACGACATTCGACCATATTGCTTTGACGTGTTATGACGTCACATCTCCCATTTTTCGGCCATGTTGTTCAGTGCCGGAGATATACAGTTTATTATATTAGTAGAACAACCGTTTACACAACAGTTTTTAATTATTATTAAGTTGTAAATTCTTTTACTTTAAATAAAAACATTTGGAATTACATCTTTCAACAAATATCACTTCCGAAACAATGCAAAATGAAATGCGCAAATTCTAGACGCCACTGGATTAATCATCAGCTTTGATTTTACCCAGTCTTGCCAACTTTTCTCCGTGGAGTGCCTTTCCTTGCGTCCCCGACCTCGAACCGCCTAAAAGTTGAGGATATGTCGCAACCTTATAAATATAAACTAACCTTGGGAATCCCTCACTTTTGGTAATAGAAGCAGTATTAAGTTTTTGTGTTATTACTTTAAAAATAATAATAACAATAAAATATACAAAAATTGCTGATCTAAACTTGGTAGAAGCCGTTGCGAACTTGTCACAACTTAAAAGTATAAAACCGCAAAGATTCTTTTTTTGTGGTTGCGGTACTTTTCAGTTTTATTAAATAAAATAATACTGCGGTTCTAGTTCATGAAAGCAGAAAAACAAATATTTTTCTATAAAGAAAATACAGATTTAACAAAAAAATATACAGGGTGTCCCAACTTCCAACTCTATTTATACACGAAATAACTTCGCTCCTGTACCAAATACAAAAATAAATTTAAAATAAAAAATATTTAGTTGGATACACCTTTTTACTGACAGCACTCGTTAATATACAAGGTGTCTAAAAAACATAATTTACATTGTCAAGTAGGTTTTTTAAAATAAAACATCATGTATATTTAAAAAAAAATTTACTCTGTATTAAATTCTTCATCAAAAATGTATAACACTATATATGTCAATTATTGCTGGTTTTTGAGATATCAGCAGTATATATTTTTTTATCTTTGGACAAACCACGAAAGCTTAAAGCCTAAATACTAACGTACCGTGGGTGTCTTAAGCGAGGTAAGAGGGAGTTTTTTGACACGGGACTTAAATACTTGAAGATTTGGGGGAACGAAAGACCTCCGCGGGCAGCAGGTTCCACAATCTATAAACTCTAGGAATAAAAGAACGAACAAAGTGAGAAGTTCGGGGCCTGTCCAGTTGGACGTTATAGGGATGCATACGCGCGGAACCACGAGTTTCTCTGTTGGGAACCGTGAGTGGAGGAACTATACTGGACGATGGGCAAGAGAGGGAAGCCTTTCTGTAAGTAAAGGATCATTATTGATCTTAAAGCTCTTCTTTGAATGAAATCAAGAATGCTTAGGGTTGTGGGGGACGACATGCCCCAGATATGAGAACAATATTCCAAGGGAGGTTGGATTTGGGACACATATAAAGTATATAAATTAGAAGGGGAAAAATACTTTTTGGCTCGAAAGAGAAATCCAAGCTTTTTTGAAGCTGCCGTGGCTATAGATACAATGTGTTTATGCCAGTTAAGGTTACTTTCAAATGTGACGCCCACAAGATTGAAGGTCTCTTTGCTCTGTAAAACTTGGCCGCTCATAAGTAGAGGATGAGTATTTGATGACTCTTTTCGCGACAAGGAACATGATTGTGTTTTGGATGCATTAAAATGGACGAAATTTTTGGCGCCCCAATCCAATATTTAATTAAGATCCTGCGAAAGAGATATCTGCATCGTCCTGCGTTTGTTTTCCAAATCAGGTTTAGTGATGGGTTTAGGATCCTGAAAACTGGAGTCGGCGAAACTATGAATTAAATTAGTTGTGGAAGAGAGAAGGTCGTTGATGTGTAGAAGAAACAATGTTGGTGCCAGAACCGAGCCCTGAGGCATTCCAGTTACTTGATGATAGACCATAGGAGGGAAGTTTAATTCAGAAATTTTTGAAAATACAGCTTGCTCTGTTCTTAATTTCAATGCCAAAATCAAAATCATTTTTTATTATTAGGCGCCTTTGATAAACCACCTGCATAAAAACAAAAGATTTGTTTTTGGACAGGCTCGTTAATTCCAGCAAATGTCAAGTTTTGCTTTTCATTCATTTTTTAAGTATTAAAACCGGACGTAGTTAAATACAGCATTCCGAATAATAAGACTTGTTTAGAATAAATTTACATTCTTATTAAATTTTGATTTAAAAAAGGAAACAGTACTTTTTAGTAGATTTTATTTAGTTATGTAAATACAACATAAATAATAAATGTAAAATAGGAAATTCAAGAACCAAGACACGTTATAGCCTTTATGTAATATTTAGAAAATTACTTATTTACTTCTATTAGATTAGGTGTAATAGTCACGAACGTGCTATTTGCGTTTTATGAAATAACATATGTATATGTATAGTTAGCTGAACAATTATTTAAACAATTAGAGATTTTTATACCCCATTTGTATTTTTTTAGTTTATTTAAGGTAATTAAAAAATTCGGATACTAAAAAGTAGACTGGGCCAAAAAATCTTTTTTTCAAACGCAACTGCAAATACGAGCCCCGACTCAGTGAAGTTGGGTCTTTAATAATAGCTTTGTTCGCGGGTCTAGTAATGAACCGATTCTGAACCAGAACCGAACTGGTTTAGAACTGCTTTAAAGCGCATGTCTAGTTATTTATTAGTTCGGAATTTTTATTTACCGCGAACGATTTTCTATACAGCTGAGGATGTATTCTAACCTAGCCTTTTGGTTAGGATTTTTTATGGTTAAATTGGATACTACACAAAAAAAATAAATTCAAACAAAAAGGTAAATTGTTATACTGTCGAAAGCCACTCGAGGTCTCTCGGCGGAAGACGAGGGATTCCCTGCCTCCTCTCGTTTTTAACATAAGTATGTGTATTTAACTAAAGATAAAATTCAAACAACAAGAAATGGTAAAATCTTGTAAAATTGTCTATATTTTTTAATAAAATCTTTATTTGTTTTATTGCATACATAGATTCATACGGAATATAATTAAAAATCCTTTCTTTATATACGCGATGAAGCAATACAATGTAGGGGCACCTTTTGAAAGAATTGCCATAGACATAGCAGGGCCATTTCCAGTTAGTAAATCAGGGAATCGCTATATCTTGGTAGCGATGGATTACTTCAGTAAATGGCCAGAAGTCTACTCAATCCCAAATCAAGAAGCTATAACTGTTGCCGATGTATTATTTCAACAATGGATTTGTCGCTATGGAGTTCCTAGAGAAATACATTCCGATCAAGGCAGAAACTTTGAGTCTGATCTTTGCAAGGACCTTTGTAATCTCCTGGGAATCCATAAAACAAGAACAACACCTCTTCATCCCCAGTCCGATGGCATGGTAGAGCGGTTTAACAGAACACTTGATAACTACCTGAAAATTAAAGTAAATGACCAACAAAGTGACTGGGATAACTGTATACAGCCGTTTTTATTAGCATACCGCTCCGCAATTCACGAAACTACTGGCGAAACACCTGCTAAAATCATTTTCGGAGCGGAAATATGTCTTCCAGTTGACTTGCTTACAGGACGACTTTCCACCAATGAAGAACCAGCAGAAGACTATGTAAGTCAACTAAGTAAACAGATACAGAGGATACATGAAGAGGTGCGTACCAAGTTACAAAAAGGAAGTGACCGTATGAAATCCCGCTATGACTGCTGAAAGCTAACCATCAGGGATTTGTCGTCGGTGAAAAAGTTTGGTTATACAATCCAAGAAGAACCAAGGGACGTTCACCGAAACTACAGAAGTCATGGGAGGGACCATATAAAGTGGTGACACGGCTTAATGATCTGGTGTACCGTATACAGAAGAGTCCACAGGCAAAGATGAAAGTAGTACATCTAGAAAGGCTAAGCCGTTATCAAGACAGTGAAGATACTTGATCGAGACGATTAAAACTTGGAAGGGGGCAATGTTACAGACTTTCAAAAAATGTGTTTAGGTTATAAAATTTTAGAGAGTTAGGATCATTTAATTTAGTTTGTTAATTTATTTAAATAATTTACCTTAATTTTTCCAAGTTCTTTCATCACTTTCGAAGGTTTCCGAAAACGCCCGAATTATCTATTGATAACTTTTATGCCATCATGTACTATGGAATTTTCACGATATTTCTCGAATATTCTAGATCATTCTTTACTTTTCCACCATACTATAAAGGGCGACGGGAAACCTCGAGTTAGTACATATTCGACTTTTGTGCTGTAAACTTCGAGACATTGACAATTTAAGATTTTGCCGTTATTGTAACCATAGTTACGTTACATTGTTAATAAATGTATAAAAACGAAGGCACGTGTTTTTATACGAGGTGATTCGGAACAATATCTAATTTTAGAGCTTATCATTGTTTATTCTTTTATATTATATATACCTTATATTACTACAGTTGGTAAAACTAGGTTATTTTAATTTTTTTAGACGTATACCTTGCTTTCGTTTGCTCCTCACTTATGTCTAGTACTTCAGTCTTATGATATTATTTTACTAACTGTAAATTTTTGTTTTAAAATTACTCGAATTGTCAGTTTATTATTTAATTATTTGTTTATAGATCTACTTAAGTTTTTTTAAATAGTATCGTCCAAAGCAACAACAAATCAAGCCCAATGAACGTTTATATGTTGGCATTCTTTGTCTAATATATACCTGCTAGTCGTCACCACAGTGAAAGTTAATTTAAACGTATCGAGCTGGCACGACATGTATAGGCACCTCCTCCCCACCAAACCTAAATTCTGGCTATGCCAATGCCCGTGTTTTAGTAATTAAACAAAATTAATTTACACTTTGTTAAGAAATTTCCAAGTTAATCACCCAATTTTGCGCAAATCGCCTATTTCACCTTGTTAAGCCTAATTTCATAACTTTTACTTTCCGTTAACTGCGTTTATTTATGTCGAACAATTATGTTAATCATTTTCCGTTATATTACACTTTTCTATCATAACATTCGATCGATTACAATCTATACCTTATGTAATATCTTGATAACTATATTATTTCTACATTGCATTGGTTGGTATAATAACTTTATGCATTCGTGTGCATAATAAAATAAATAATGTTGGTCGTTTTTAACATAATTTTCTCTAGTCATGTATAGTAAGAACATTTTAAAAGCACAAATTCGGTACCCTTTGAAAATAATACAAAAAAACATAAAAAAGGGCCGCTTGCAATCGGACTATTTTATACAAAGGCGCCGCTATCCTTTACAGCGACGCGCCGATACACTATGGGATAGAAATCCATTAATTTGGCCAAAAAGCAATTTTGAAATTTTAATGGCTCATGCTGTGTATTTCAAAGTAGTTACTTCAAACTACATGTACGCAAAATTATAAAAGCATATGACGACTTCTATTGGGGTAATAGGAAACTTGAAAATGTATCTTAAGTAAACATAAATATACAACATTTAATCTACTTAGTTTATTATTAGCCTTGTTTACTAAAAAAAGTATAAGAGTTTAAATAATAAGAGCCATTGTTGTGTTTCCTATGCAGTCTCGCGAAGTCTCGCTACTTTTGTCAGGTTTTTTTACCTTTTTCTTTATCAGTTTTTGTACTTACAATTGCCTTCCTACTTTTTGCTACTTCAGAGTGTAAGGACAGATAAAAGATTTTTTTATAATTTACAAGGTTTTCCATTTTAAAATTCAATATGTTTTATCCTACACTGTATATCCTAAAAGATAAAAGCATTCTGATGAAAAATATGGATTCTACAGAATCTACCCAACAAAACAGTGTTTTTTATTTATTTTATACGTTAAAAAATAAAAAAAAGTTGGGAAGATGTATCTCTATTACGCTTCTAAGAATAATTTAAAATTATTTTTCAGATTTGGATGGTCATATTTCCGAAACTAATTGAGATAGACACATCAAATGTAGTATGTTTTTAAAGCATTTTAAAATATTTTTTGGTGGTGATATAATATTCAGGGTATATATTTGGATAAAAAAATCATACCTATTGTCGTACCCTGTATATCATATGAGATAATAATCATCGGATTACTGATTAGAATACTAACAAATTAACCAAATAAGCTGACATTTTAGTTTATTTCGTACAATAAAAAATAATAATGTTAAGGGGGTTGTAAATTTATAATAACATATAATAAGTTTTAGGTTTCCAAAAAGCATTTGTGATAATTTATAATATTTTTTTAATTGACTGGAAAATTGAATTTTCCACTCAATTTTTTAAGCGGAAAATGCTATTTTACAGGACTAATTTACTTTCCGGTCCCTGATATCAAAAATCCTGTTAGCCCTGACAAAAATTGTCAGAGTTCAATTGTTACTATTTGACAGTTCAAGATATTGTAAAGTAAAGAAAGCATCATTTTGCCAAAATGGAGTCAGACATGGAAAATCCAGATGAAATAATTGAAGCAGCCTTGCCTTATTGTCGTTTAAATATAACACTAAAAATTTACACAGTTTTTTTCTCCGGTCAATTAAAAAAATTATGTACGATACTCGACCAGAAATAATTTTACGGGTCTCCTCAAAACTACAGGACTCGCCTACGGCTCGCCCTGTAAATGTTTTTCGTCGACCCGTAAAATACCATTTTCCGGTCTAGTAACGTAAATAGCTATTTCCAGTAAAAAGCACCTCATTTTAAGTTAGATTGTAAGTTTCATATATTTTTTTATTTTCATATATGATTTTGACATTTTTATACAAAATATAAGTGGAAAAACAGGTGAAAAAACTTTAAAAACACACTCACATCAACAACAGCTCACAAAACGGGACAAATTAAAAAGTGAGGTTTGTTTTTCATTTGATGTCTACTGTGACGTTGGATGCCAAACTGCCGATGCCGCATGCGTACGACAATGGCCTGAAATGTGGTTGACCTCGATTTTCAATCGACTTTCAAGCCACCGAAATAAACACGTAGACTTGGAAATCGCTTCAAAGCCGCTTTGTTTTCAAGCCAGCTTTAACTATTCGATATAAACGTAGTAATAGTTGATTGCCGTCTTTACTTGTATGTCGCCTCTGGCTTTTTCTTAGCCGAATTTGACTATGCAGACACTTTAGAGATACCTTACATAAGTAAGTTTCTATGTTAGGTGGTATTATACTTTGCAAACTTTTTATAATAATTAATTATTAAATAAATAACCTATTATAAAAATTTATTAATTAATAAATTACATAATACCTATCTTATCGACTCTATTCAACGGACATCTATTCGAACTTTTTGTTTATTTAAAATTTCAATGTCTATTGTAGGATTTGTATGGTTTAATGAGGATCTTGCCGTTAATCAAAATTACTTAATGTTTAATTGTTAAAAAAGTTGCGGCACACACGCATTGTTTTACGGCGGTTCACGTAAATTCAACGGCTGTTTTGAATTTTAATGAGATTCTCTTCGGGTAAATGAAAGTGACCTGAAAACAGTGTGTGTACACTTAGACAATGAGTAACTACATAATTCACCGAAGAAGTTTTGTTTTATTTTACTTTTCTTGCTAGAGAGATGTACTCGATTTGTTCCAGCAGAATGTTGGAAACATGTTAGCAACAATCGTAAAACGCAGAAATTGTGACAATCATTAGTCAGAAATGTTGGCAACACTTTTCTGCTGGAACGAAAATATAAACTAAGCGTTCATACTGCTTATACGTCAATACAAGAAAGGTTATGTTAAAAATTGTCAGTAATGTTTGAGGAAAGTTTGCAAACTTTTCAAACAGTTTCCAACATCTTAAGCCTACTGCTGAAACAACAAACAATTGCATATTGTTACAAACAGGCACTGCTGGAACGACAAATTTGACGTGCGCAGAATCTGAACGGTTGTAAACATTTTTGACAGCCTGCTGAAATAAACCTAACCCTACATCTACAACTAATTCTGAAATTTTAAATTGACGTTTAAACAATTGGTTAAACTTCACTTATCAAATTTGGATTTGACAAGTGAAGATTTACCAATTGTTTAAACGTCAATTTAAAATGTTAGAATTGGTTGTAAATGTATTCTAATATTTGATTAGCCTGCTGTATAGCAATTTAAGTTTGCTTAAAACTAAAGGAGGAAGCATACCGGGTGTTGCTCCGCCAGAGCGGGACATAGAGAAGCCCATGTAAATTTTGAAGTAGTCAAATATTGGCTCACCTAATTATTTTAGAAAAAAATGCTATAAGGATTTATTAAAGAGCACAATAAGTTCCACTTAAAATAAAAATTTGAGCATTTTTCAACCAACCAGTAAAGAGTAAACTGCTTAAATACTTCTGAAACGTAGTATGTCATTATGCACCCTGTACTCTAGAAATCAATAATAAAAACACCATATCGATTTATCAGTGACAATTTATTTATAATGCCATTGCCAAAACTGAACAATTTTATACGGAAATTTCAAAAAGAATCCTCGCATTTCATTTTAGTTTACAGCTAATTCCAACACATGCACTCACAGTTACGCAAGACAATAAAACAAATTTGTCTACATTTAGAAATCAGTTTATGACTAAAATATCAGGATTTAATCAAATGCTCAAATATTCCTCCGTTAACTGCCAGACAATAACCCAAACGATAATAAAAATCATTTCTTACGTTGGCTAGTTGGTACATCGATATTCTGGCACATTCAGCGGAAATAGCATTCCTTAGCTGGTCTAAATTTTCATATTTTTTATTGGTATAAAGCTTAGTTTCTAAATGTCCACATAGAAAAAATCGTTTGGCGAAAGATCCGGAGACCTGGCTGGCCAAGATATTGCGTGGTTCGGGCCTATGATGTCGTTATTAAATACGTTGTTCAAGTATTCGCGCACAGCTCTGGTACTGTGTGCTGCTGGGCAGCCATCCATTTAAAACCAAATCTCTTGATTGTCACGAGCAAGGTTGGTGGTGTGGTCTTGTCCAGTAATGTCCTCCAATTTTCTCGTGCTAATGTTTCCTTCGGCCTCCTCTACACAAAGTATCACTTCTAAATCCCTCTCGTTTTGTACAATTTGTCTCTGATTTTCACGTCGATTTTCTTTACATTTGCAATTATTGATTACTGTGCCTGTAGTTTTAATTTTTTTTATCGTTCGTTCTATTGTCGATTTACTTGGTATTGGCCTATTAGGAAAATAGGCTGCAAACATGTCCGCTACTCTTCGATAACTATTTCCCTGCTAAAACCATTTTATAATAGTGATTTTTTCTTAATTTAAGTAGTTCGTTATTTAAAAATGATGTGACATTGATCTGACCACTTGAGAGTAAGAGGTTAAATAATTTTTCTGGATTTTATTATAAACTTCTAATAATACAGGGCGCGTAAGAAGATAGGAGATTCGTAACTTAATTTAGCATTTATCTTTTAGCTGGCGAACTGAGAAGAGCTGGAATTTGTACACTGGTTACAACTTTTCGTGCTCTTTAAAAATTCTTTTAATATTTTCTTCTAAAATAATTATGGGACCAATATTGGCCAACTTTAAAATTTACATGGGATTCCCTATGTCCCGCCTCGACAGAGCAACACCCAGTATATGCGCGCTTTAGAAAGTTAAAAACAGAAAAGTATATAAAAGCGCTGGCTATATGACAGCCGGCGATTTGCTCAATTATAAAAGGCAAAAACCGGCGTTCGGAGGTTTTTTATATCTACGTATAAGAAGGCTGCCAAATATATAAATTAATTTATTTTTACCCGCGGTTTTTACTTACTTTATCAGTAGATCAGTAGCTGCTGGGTCAATTTGGTAGGTGAACCTGCACCATAGCATAGAGTAAGGAAATTATAAGAGTTATCATGGAATAGCCGATTTAAGGACAGGTCATGCGAAAACTCCCAATATAATTGTATTCGTTTCTCGTTGAAATACCGCCAGTTAGTTATTTCAGTAAGCTTACGTGTCTCCCCACCGCTGATGTTACACGAGGCGAGGCTTGGCCGACGCATTTAAAGTGTAAACTGGAAAAATGACAAGCCTGCCGCCAGCCTGCCGCAAAAGCGGTACGAAAATTTTATCATGCCATGGTTTCTCTTATCTGTAGGTATGTTACTTTGTGATCATAGCTATAGGTAAAATATGTGTTTAAAGTTTTATTTAGGCCTCCTCTTATAAGTAATTAATTAATTTTTGGTAATAGTATGTTGAATAGTAACACTAATAACGGATTAGGTAACAGTTTAATAAACGGTTTTCTGCTATTTTAAGGGTTTTTTAAAAATTATTGATACTTACATATTTTAGACACTCTTCTAAATAAAACGTAAATGGCGCACATTCAAAATATTCCGTTTAAAAAAATATCAGTAAACAAACTTAAGGGACCGGGGAGTGAAAAGGGGTGCTGGGTGGGATAAAATTGGTAAAACGAGTTAATGAAACTGAACATCACATGTAAAATAAAGTAAAAATTACATTTTTCCACATATTTTTGGGAATAAAGATAAAAAATATGATAAATATAAAATTGTTAATTCATAACCTAAAATTAAGAAGAAAAACGTTACAACGAACAACAGTTATACCATGCTAAATATCGAAAGCATTTGGCAACATCGGAAGGGTCTGATTCTATTTGTTAGTGAATAAAAGAAAGAATTAACAAAAAGTGGATTCATAAAGTGTGTATTAGTCTCTGGTGTAATTAAAGGATTAAAAAAACGTTGACTAACCAGAACTAACCTGACCACCCTTTATAATCCTTCTTGTATTATGAAACATGTATACAACGTTGCCAATTGTCCATAATAAAAGTGGACAAATGCCAAAAAAAAAAAAAAAATATTAAATGTTTTTTTTTAATAATAACTGCGCCTTCATATTTTTTATTAAGGACAACTAATAAATAACATGTACGTCAAAATATTTTAAAAAATCGTTAAAATAGCGGAAAATCGTATACTAAATAATTACCACGGATTAAAGTATTTTTATAGACTGTGATAATCAGAATTTAAAAAAAATGATTATAAGTTATATTAAGATTAATACTAATAAAAACTATTAAAAACCGCCGAATAATAGTTAAAGTTAACCTTATCTTAATAATTATTTATTTAACTTTGACGTAAGCGTTAATTTTTCTTGTGGTTTTATTGTTTATTATTAATTAATTCCCTTAAAATTTTCGTTATTACTTTAAAAATTATTATACCGGGTGTTGCTCCGTCGAGCGGGACATAGTGAATCCAATGTAAATTTTGAAGTAGTCAAATATTGGCTCCCCTAATTATTTTAGAAGAAAATATTATAGGGATTTTTTAAAAGCACGAAAAGTTGTACCCAGTGTACAAATTTCAGCTCTTCTCAGTCCGCCAGCTAAAAGATAAATGCTAAAATAAGTTACGAATCTCCTATCTTCTTCCGCGCCTTGTATTATTAGAAGTTTATAATAAAATACTAGAAAAATTATTTAACCTTTTACTCTCAAGTTGTCAGATCAATGTCACATCATTCTTAAATAATGAACTACTTAAATCAAGAAAAAATCACTATTATAAAATGGTTTTACCAAGGAAATAGTTATCGAAGAGTGGCGGACATGTTTGCAGCCTATTTTCCCAATAGGCCAATACCAAGTAAATCGACAATAGAACGGACGATAAAAAATTTGAAACTACAGGCACAGTAATCAATAATTGCAAATGTGAAGAAAATCGACGTGATCTTTCGCCAAACGATTTTTTTCTATGGGGACATTTAAAAACTAAGCTACCAATAAAATCCAGTTAAGGAATGCTATTTCCGCTGAATGTGCCAGAATATAGATGTACCAACCAGCCAACGTAAGAAATGAGTTTTATAATCGTTTGGGTTATTGTCTGGCAGTTAATGGAGGAATATTTAAGCATTTGATTAAATCCTGATATTTTCGTCATAAATTGATTTTTAAATGTAGAAAAATGTGTTTTATTGTCTTGCGTAACTGTGAGTGCATGTGTTGGAATTAGCTGTAAACTAAAATAAAATGCGAGGATTCTTTTTGAAATTCCCGTATAAAATTGTTCAGTTTTGGCAATGACATTATAAATGATCTAACTTGTCACTGATAAATCGATATGGTGTTTTTATTGTTGATTTCTAGAGTACAGGGTGCATAATGAGATACTACGTTGCAAAAGTATTAAGCAGTTTACTCTTTACTGGTTGGTTGAAAAATGCTCAAATTTTCATTTTAAGTGGAACTTATTGTGCTCTTCAATAAATCCTAATAGCATTTTTTTCTAAAATAATTAAGTGATCCAATATTTGACTACTTCAAAATTTACATGGGATTCCCTATGTCCCGTTCGACGGAGCAACACCCGGTATATACCGAAGGTTACATTTTTTAGCGAAAAAAACTGAAAAACAAAAATACTATTCTCGAGTAGCCCGCGTCATGATAATAGCTCATAATAACATTTTAATTATGGGTTGTAAAATTTAAATAAAAATCACCCGTCACGATTAGTGCCTTGGGATAAATTCAAAGAATTCCTCCATCGTTGAAGGTAAAGGTATTTTAACATCTAAGACCGGTGTTATTCGCTCAAGGACATCGTATCTATGTAGTAATGAGATACCAATAACACAAAGAGAACTTGCTTTGAAAAAAGATTATGCTAAGACATGGGAATATGAAATTTATAACAGATTTTCATCAAGCAACTCAAAAATTAAGTGACGCCAATGACAATTTTTAGATTACCTTTATCAGAGTTGGGTCGATTCCGAATTTCTGTATTTGAATACAAATATTGAATAACATTTTGAAAACTAAGGATTCCAATACTAAGGTATTGGAATACCAGGATTCAGTTTTCTTGAATACTTCTTGAATTCACAAAAAAGTATCCTTACGTCAAAACAACCTCACAAAATTGTCTCGGACTTAAACTTGTCGCTAAAAAAATGCTGCAGCTTAACACCATGTCATTATTTTAGAAGACCAAAAAAAGGTCTTCAACCAAAAAAATACATACATTCATTTATTTTTATAGAAGGAACAGTTTAAAAATGTAAATTCGGTGCTCTTTGACTAGAAAAAAATCACAAAAAGTTTAAAGCAAATAAATCGGCATGCTTGTCTTCGCGGCCGCCTTTGCTATATTTCTTTTATGATATGCCGGTTGATGCAGCTGGTCATCGCACTATGGGATAGAAGTTAATTTTTTGTTCAAAATTCTGAAACTTACCAATCTAACTTAAAGTGAGGTGCTTTTTACTGGAAAAATATTGATAAATTATTATAAATTATTACAAATGCTTTTTGGAAACCTAAAACTTATTATATGTTATTATAAATTTACAACCCCCTTAACATTATTATTTTTTATTGTACAAAATAAACTAAAATATCAGCCTGTTTGGTTAATTCGGTAGTATTCTAATCAGTAATCCGATGGTTATTATCTCATATGATATACAGGGTACGACAATAGGTATGATTTTTTTATCCAAATATATACCCTGAATATTATATCACCACCAAAAAAATCTTTTAAAATGCTCTAAAAAATACTGCATTTGATGTGTCTATCTCAATTAGTTTTGGAAATATGACCATCCACATTTGAAAAATAATTTTAAATTATTCTTAGAAGCGTAATAGAGATACATCTTCCCAACTTTCTTTATTTTTTAACGTATAAAATAAATAAAAACCCCTGTTTTCTTGGGTAGATTCGGTAGAATCCATATCTTTCATCAGAATGCTTTTATCTTTTAGGATATACAGTGTAAGACAAAACATATTAATTTTTAAAATGGAAAACCTTGTAAATTATAAAAAATCTTGTATCTGTCCTTACACTCAGAAGTAGCAAAAAGTAGGAAGGCAATTGTAAGTACAAAAACTGGTAAAGAAAAAGGTAAAAAAATCTTGACAAAAGTAGCGAGACTTCGCGAGACTGCATCGGAAACACAACAATAGCTCTTATTATTTAAACTCTTTTACTTTTTTAGTAAATGAGGCTAATAATAAACTAAGTAGATTAAATGTTGTATATTTATGTTTACTTAAAATACATTTTCAAGTTTTTTTATTCATATCCTTTTATAATTTTGCGTACATGTAGTTTGGAGTATCTACTTTGAAATACACAGCATAAGCCATTAAAATTTCAAAGTTGCTTTTTGGCCAAAATAATGGATTTCTAACCCATAGTGTATCGGCGTGTCGCTGTAAAGGATAGCGGCGCCTTAATATAAAATAGTCCGATTGCAGGCGACCTTATTTATGTTTTATTGTATTATTTTCAAAGGGTACCGAATTTGCGCTTTAAAAATGTTCTTACTATACTACAGTCGTTGTATGACAACGCTGCTGTGTTGACGCAGAATAACAGTGGTAATTAATTTAAAGAAAAAAATACAATTTATTAAAAATTGTAAAATATTGTAAACAAACGTTTAAAAGGTAAGTAATATGTTTTCATGTTCTCGTTACAGTCAAGGTAAACAGACTCCAAGTCATTTTCCATATCGTGTACTTAAGATTTACCTATTTTTAAAACGAATACACCGTGTTCAACGACAAACTACATCATACACAGTGTCTCTATGTAAGTTGGTATCATATGGGAAACTTTTTAATTATTAATTTTACGAAAAAACGTCATTCTTTATAAAAGTTCTGCATGGTCAAAACCTAAAAAGCAGCTATCAGATATTAAAGCCATTTTTTGTTGTTAATACCAAGGTTAGTTTATATTTATAAGGTTGCGACATATCCTCAACTTTTAGGCGGTTCGAGGTCGGGGACGCAAGAAAGGGCACTCCACGGAGAAAAGTTGGCAAGACTGGGTAAAAATCAAAGCTGAAGATCAATCCAGTGGCGTCTAGAATTTGCGCTTTTTATTTTGCATTGTTTTGGAAGTGATATTTGTTAAAAGATGTAACTCCGAATGTTTCCTATTTAAAGTAAAAGAATTTTGAACTTAATAACAATTAAAAACTGTTGTGTAAACGGTTGTTCTACTAATACAATAAACTGTATATCTCCAGCACTGAACAACATGGCCGAAAAATGGGAGATGTGACGTCATAACACGTCAAAGCAATATGGCCGAATGTCGTGACCTTATATAGACCGACTTTGAGTGTGTCTATGTAAGTTGGTATCATATAGGAAACTTTATTGTTATTAAATTTACGAAAAAGTCATTCTTTATAAAAGTTCTGCATGGTCAAAACCTAAAAATTTATTGGGCTGTGACGCAACGGTTTGAAAACCTACATTTTCTTGATTCTAATATTTATATTGTCATTTTCGAATACGGTTTGAACCACTGAGACGAATACGGTTAGCAAGATAATGTGACTTAAATTGAGCCAGTCATCTACGAGGTTTGGCCAAAAATGTTATTTTTGCTTAAGAGTAAAGTACCTGTATTTTTGCTAATATCGAAAATTATTATAAAGAAAAGGTATTTAGAATTTTCTGCTAAATTCGAAAAATTTTAAGTTTATACATTAGTGCATTTTCTTGTACTGATGTCACTAAATTTAAAAAAAAATTAAAATTGTTCTAGAAAATTTATAAACATGAAAAATGTATTGCACTAAAGTAAAAACCTAAATTTTTACCATTATCGCTGAAATAAAAAATTGATTTTTTTTGCAAATAAACAAAATATATTTTTGTTTTTACGATCGGTCCTGTACATGGGGCCTATATTTGGTAGAGGTACCTAAATGGGTACATCCTTCTGTATATTAATCTGCCGCGCTGTAGTAAATCACGAAATCCCCTCTTGGGTTGTTCTATCATTATATTCCAAATCTGGGAATATTGACTATTTAGTAGTTCTAGCTTTTATTTTGTAAGTCAAAGTCCGAGGGGCGTCTGAGCTTGGGGTCCCGGGGTACTGCCCAGTCTACCCCCAATGTATCTACGCCACTGTGTGAGATGCTCCTGACCACAGCCTTCTTAAACTATGAGCCGTGAAGGAGAAATCTGACAACATAGCACAGTAGGAATGTCAAGTAAAGTTTATAAGTAAACAGAAACAAGTTTAAACGATTGCTTATAAGGTTTTTTCTATTTTTAACACGCTTTTATTAGCTTGGGTTGTAATTATCTATCTATGTAACGGAATCTTTGGGCCTAATTTTTTACCAACTTCCACCGATTCAATTTCTTTGAAACTTTGCACACGTATCAAGGACCGATGACAATGCAATAATTTAAAAACAGTATCCCGTTATCCTGATTAGGACCGCCAGGATAATGTGTGTGTCCTAATACTACTCTTGACAAAATGGCGAAGGATTTTTTTAGTGAATAAACTGGAGAATTTATTTTTAAAAAACTAATTTATATATCGAACTAAAAATGAAAAATAAATAATAGTTTAAAAAAACTAAAAAACACGCTTTTATATGCAACCGAACTAAAAATTAGAAAATAATTTTTCATTACAAAGAGTTTGTCACTTCAGAGTAAAAAGCGTGGGGTGCATTTTACTATTTTTTCATAACTTTTCCCTCATAGATATTTGCAAATAGAATAATTATAACATTTAATATATTAAGCACCCCACGCTTTTTACTCTGAAGTGACAAACTCTTTGTAATGAAAAATTATTTTCTAATTTTTAGTTCGGTTGCATATAAAAGCGTGTTTTTAGTTTTTTTTAAACTATTATTTATTAAAAATATTTATTATATATATATATATATATATATATATATATATATATATATATATATATATATATATAACAATGAATTACTTATTTTTATATATATATATATATAAAAATAAGTAATTCATTGTTTTATTTAAAAAATAGGACCAGTGCCAAGATGTTATTCGTTGTTTTTATGTTTGAATGTGCGCGTATAGTTGGTGCGTAAGGCGTACATTTTGCCACGGGCTGCAAAACGAATTCCCCAGTTATAGTAAAACAGAGGGTTATCAAACAACATTTAATTTCCCCATAAAAGATGATATTAGAAAAGCCTGGTTGTGCGCTATTGACCGGATAAGTGTTTTTTTTTATTAAAAGTAAAAGTAGTACCTATAAGGTAAATGGACAAATATATTTTACGGGCTACTAATTAACTAAGTGTGTTTTTAAAAAATTGGTTTAATTTGATATCAATAGTGTGTATAGTGCACCAAAAACAATTATTTACCCCAAGCAATATCCTAAGGACTATATCAACTAATGCACATAAATATACTGGTAAGTTCACCAAAAAATATTATTTATATAGATATTCTGAAAGTTATTTACCTAAGGCGGTTTTAGGGTAAATATAGAGGAAAACCTAATTTAAAGCGTTTGTTATTTTAAAGCGCATCTTATGTAATACGAATTAAGCTTTTATATTTATAACTAAACACACATGCTTTCAAGTCATTTTAAGTATTGCAAATATTACTAAATAATAAATCTTTAGTTAACTTTAAAAAGCTACATTGGTCTATTCGCAAAAAATGCAAAAACCGGGGTAGAAAACATCATAACAATTTGAAATTTTTAAATCTTTACCAACAAATTTGTATAAGGCAGAAAAGTTTCTCATAAATTTTGCAGACACATTATTGCTTTTTAGGGCAACTATAGTATTTAAAATTATACCTATATGTTGTCTAAAACATCGTAAAAAAAAAATTAATACCTATATTTTGTTTAAAACACTTAAAAATTAATAATAGTTAGCATGTAATCTATTAGGAACTCATTTCAATATTCCTGCTGTACATTGTTCTGTGTGTCCTGACTGACACGATTTCAGTTTGCAGAAAAAAAAATTGGTTGTCTGTAAAGTCGGTTTACGTACCATGAATTTATGTGATAACGTAATAAGGTATTTACTTAGATTATACAGATCAACTACAAGTAACAATGTGGCATTAATAATTTATTCCCAACTTTTGATTAAAACAAGACGAAAACATGTAAATGTATTGTTGTATAGCAGGCGGACCGCTCAAAGTAGAAGAGAAACAGATGTCGAACGCTGCCGAACGCGGAGGCCGATTGTGCCTCTTCCGCACTTTTGCTTGCACTTAAAACATTAAATGGAACGACGCATGAGTCATGGTATTGATGGTATTCGTGAGTGCAGCCGACTCCATCGAATTATAAGACGTTATTACGATTAAAAACCAAAACATACACCTATATTAAAAAACAATTTAATGTTTAAAAAAAAAAAACTTATTTACGACCTCTAAAAAACGTGACGATGTTGACGTAATAAAAATTCTTCGAAGAATACTAATCTCGGATGAGCAAATCGAATAGTGATTTAATGTAAATAACACAAACACCTGTTTGACCGGCTCTGAAGTATTTTTTTTAAGCACAAGCATCGAGGAACTCGTTTTCTATATTTTTATACGCTCAACAAATTGGATAATCAAGTTTTTTTATATTCGTTCATCTCTATTAATCTTAATTGTAATTTTGATGTAACATGGAACACTGTTTCATTTTATAGGTATAGGTGGCTTTGATTCAAAGTCGGTCTATATAGGTTCGCGACATTCGGCCATATTGCTTTGACGTGTGATGACGTCACATTTCCCATTTTTCGGCCATGTTGTTCAGTGCCGGAGATATACAGTTTATTGGATGAGTAGAAAAAGCGTTTACACAACAGTTTTTAATTATTATTAAGTTGTAATTTCTTTTACTTTAAATAAAAAAACATTTGGAATTACATCTTTCAACAAATATCACTTCCAAAACAATGCAAAATGAAATGCGCAACTTCTAGATGCCACTGGATTGATCATCAGCTTTGATTATACCCAGTTTTGCCAACTTTTCTCCGTGGAGTGCCCTTTCTTGCGTCCCCGACCTTGAACCGCCTAAAGGTTAAGGATGTGTCGCAACCTTATAAATATAAACTAACCTTGGTTTTGATTCAAGAACACTGGCGCAGATATTATTTTCAAATTATTTTATCTAAAAACTGGGACATGAGACCCACACCCAGGGCCGTATTAACCTTTAGAGACGCCCTAGGCTGGAATTGCTGGGGCGCTTATTTTATTAGGAAAAAAAGACAAATTTTAAAGAAGGGCGCCCTACTTTAAATTAAAATGGAAGAGCAAAAAAATTATTCACGGCGTGGCGCCTATTTTAATTCCAGGGCGCCCTACTCGAAATCAAAAGTGAAGAGCAAAATAAAAACACGCCTATTTTATTTCAGCGCGAGCGCCCTATTCCCAAATCAAATTTAAGATTAATAATTAATAGTTTAAAAAAACTAAAAAAACACGCTTTTATATGCAACCGAACTAAAAATTAGAAAATAATTTTTCATTAAAAAAAATATTGTCATTTCATAGTAAAAAGCGTGGGGTGCATTTTACTATTTTTTCATAACTTTTCCATCATAGATATTTGCAAATATAATAATTATAACATTTAATATATTTATCACCCCACGCTTTTACTATGAAATGACAATATTTTTTAATGAAAAATTATTTTCTAATTTTTAGTTTGGTTGCATATAAAGCGTGTTTTTAGTTTTTTTAAACTATTAATTATTTTTCATTTTTTAGTTTCTGCTACTCTTGACAAAATGGCGAAAAATTTTTTAATGAACAAGAGTGGCAAATTTTAAAATTTTTCCAACAGATTGCAACTCACTAAAAAATTTCTTCTTCATTAAGTAGCAAAGTTTGAAATTTTGCCAACAGATGGCAATCCAGGCAATGTTTGGACCGTTGCCAATATATTGCAACCCACTAAAAAATTTCTTCTTCATTTAATAGCAAAGTTTGAAATGTTGCCAACAGATGGCATCCTAGGTGTTGTTTTTATAATATAATGGAATTTTTTTCCTGGCGATTCAAAAAAAAGATAACGGGATACTGTTTTTAAATTATTGCATCTTCATCGGTCCTTGACACGTGTGCAAAGTTTCAAAGAAATCGAATAGCTGGAAGTTGGTTAAAATTAGGCTCAAAGATTCCGTTACATAGATAGATAGATAGATAGTTACAACCCAAGTTAATAAAAGCGTGTTAAAAATGACCAAAAACCCACACCGCCCTACAACTTTTTTAAATTTTTCCTTTCTGGCGCCTGTTTTTTCACGGCGCCCTAGGCTGTACCCTAGTCAGTCTAGTGCTTAATACGGCACTGCCCACACCTTTATAGCGGATTTTATTTTGGAATTTGGGAAAAAAAGTTGATTTTTTGGATTACTTCTCTTCCCCAGAAAAATTCCAAGTTTTATATGTGAATTTTCTGTTTTTTTTTGGTTTTGATTAAATTTTGTTAACAAATTCCAAATGTAGTTAAAAAATTTACATTTTTTGAAAATCAGAGGCATCAGGTAATCTAAAAAATTAACTTTTTTTGCAAATTTCTAAATTAAAATTATTTACTAAAGGGTTCTTTCTAAGGCCCATAGCATCTGGTATACAGGGTGATTTTTAATTTGATAAATTCCTCTTAACACTATATAGAATACAAAAAAATTAGAACATTTTTCAAATACAATTATGTTCGAAATTGCTTCGTTTCCGAAATACAGGGTGTTAAAGGTTTAAGAAAAAAATGCCTTTTCATAACTTTCCTACCACTACAAATATTTGGACAAAATTTGGTACACCCCAATTTTTGAACTGATATTTAGTTCCCGCTGCCGTAACAGTTTTTGTTCAGTTAGTTCCTCCACTCACGGTTCCGAACAGAGAAACTCGTGGTGCTGCGCGTATGTATCCCTATACGCTCCAATTGGACAGGCCCCGAACTTCTCACTTTGTTCGTTCTTTTATCCCTAGAGTTTCTAGAATGTGGAACCTGCTGCCCGCGGAGGTCTTTCTTTCCCCCAAATCTTCAAGTATTTAAGTCCCGTGTCAACAAACTCCCTCTTATCTCGCTTAAGACACCCACGGTACGTTAGTATTTAGGCTTTTAGCCTTTGTGGTTTGTCCAAAGATAGAAAAAAGTTAAACTTGGCGCGTAATGCCATTTGTAAACGCCGTTCCCTCACTCGACTTTTATAACTTTTGCCTTTAGTTTGCAAACGTTAGTGATCTTAGAAAAATTTATGCTGCAAACAACAAAACGCTGTTTATTTTTGGGGTTAGGGCTAAACTAACCTCATATTTGTAATCGAAACCACAACAAATAAACGCGAATGACAAATATTAAAATTGGTAATGGACCCAGTAAGTAATTATTGATTTTATTTGCCTACAAATATCAAACTGAAATGAACTTAATGATTGAATAATCTTAAACTAGGCTTAGAGCGCAATGGAATCGCTTCGAGTATTCTTTTTCATTCAAAACATTCCACAGAAAGATACCTTCTATATTTCTTTTTAAACAAACGAGCAATAAGAGATTCATAAGATATTATATAGTATAAATCGTCCTCAATATAACAAAGTGGCGTATCTTATTTTTTCAATTTCACAAAAGTTCTTTTTAGGTATTTTTCGCACAACTCTTATTTAGTAAAAGATAAGCTAAGTATTATATTTCTATATCTTTAAATATATCAAAATGTAACGTATGCCAATTTGTAATATTAAGGAGCAACTTTTTTAAACTCTAGTCAATTTTCCTACTTTTTGAGATAGCCACTTCCTGATATTGCCAACGAAATTGCTTATGGCTACGTGTTATAACCAAGGCGTCATTTTTACCTGGATTTTACGATCGGGAAATTCCAAATAATCAATTAAATTATGATGAGTGTGGCCCTGTCGCTTTTAGGAAAACATTTTCAGTGTTGAAATCACTATATTTAATAAAATACTTCAAATTTTGTCAATGTTGCCAACACTATATTGGATTTTAATTGAAAAACACCAACTCTTCTAAGAAGTGCGCATGTGCAAGTGCAGTTTTTGCATTTTACAGCACCATTTAGACAACGCGGTAGTGCCACCACGGACGTTTGTTTTCAAACAACAAGCTACTACCCAAAATGTAACCCTGGTTGAAAATCGAACCCGGGCCTTCTAGCTTAGAGATCAAAGAGCATAATCTTATTTCAAAATTGATTTTCCTACTTTCCAATACATCGTAAAATAATTGCAAAATTTTTATGTTAGCTCAAATAAGCACAAGTTTAATTCGAAATGGTAATAACTATGATAATTAACTATAAAAGTTGCGACAAGCGATTAATATTCCAACATATGGGTTGCGAAAAATCACATTGATATAGATATAGCGATAGATAATTTATATTTTTTTATGAAACTGAATGATATCATAACACAAATTGTTTACATCGCTCTACCGGCATGTTATATTAATATGATCTACATTTTTTTATAAAAGAAATATGCGGACATGGACAAATAGTAATTTATTGAACAAGTGTATAAAGTTATTCTTTTTTAAGAACACTGGCGTAGATAATAGAGACATTTTGCACCTCTTAAAATACCAGACGTTTTTTGGCCACCTTATGGTTATCGTTATTAAACATAACGATTACAGCAGTAGTTTTAGACAGAGATTTTGCAGCCTCTTTGAATAAATTTATCTTGCGTCTGCGCTTTCGACATATAACCTTATTTTTACCTGTGGTTCACCGATTTTAAAGTTTACGAAAAATCAGTACTTACTTTTATTCTCCATAAGTTATATATTGATATTTAAATATATGCAAATAATTCTCTTGATTTTGTTTTTCAAAGTAGATGTAACAATACAGTATAAGTAAAACACAAAAAGTAAGGTTAGGTTTGGTAGTAGAATAAAAAGCAAGTGTGCCAGATTGTAACATGTCAATAGATTACTGATTTAAAACATCCTTAAAAATGCAAGTCCGTTTTAATTTCTTTACACTATTTAATTTTTCTTACTGCTATGGATTTTTCGATGATTAGAGCCTATGTATCAATGATATTTTAATTAATACGGTATTAAAATGTCAACTCTCTTAAATAATTGATATTAAAAATTCTACAATCCGACAACCACGCAGTTTAACAATAACGATAACGATAACGATAAGCTCTTCGGTATTCATCCGTAATTAAAGGAGTCCGGTATGGTTAATAACGATAACGGATCATGTTTGCGTTACTGCGCAATCTCAGAATAACGTTAACCACAACGAAATTGCAAAATAGAGACATTTTGCACCCTTTATTTTGCAATTCCGTTGTGGTTAACTTTATTCTGAGACTGCGCAGTAACGCAAACATGATCCGTTATCGTTATTAACCATACCGGACTCCTTTAATTACGGATGAATACCGAAGAGCTTATCGTTATCTTTATCGTTATTGGTAAACTGCGTGGTTGCCAAATTGTAAAATTTTTAATATCGATTATTTAAGAAGGTTGAAATTTTAATACCGTATTAATTAAAATATTATTGATACATAACGAATAATTAGCGAAAAATTCATAGCAGTAAGAAAAATAAAATATTGCTAAGAAATTAAAACGGACTTGCATTAACTAACGATAACCATAAGGAGGCCAAAAATAGTCTGTTATTTTAAGAGGTGCAAAATGTCTCTAATTGATAACCAAAATTTTAGTATTATTAATACCTTTCACCATGATACGTTGTAATTTAAAGAAAATTCAGGTTAATTTGTTTATAATAAAAATATTAACTCCAGTTTTTGGTGACACCTCGTATTAACAGAACTGTAAATTAAATACTTAATACATTTAACAAATCGGATTTCTACTAATAAATACTTGAATGTTACACAAACACCTGTGTAGCCATGTCATGCACGACCTTATTGATGTTTATGCAAATATTTAGTTGGTAAATGTGTCACCTTGTAGGCATATGGTATTAGGAAAAAGAAATATAGAAGGAACAGTTTAAAAATGTAAATTCGGTGCTCTTTGATAAGAAAAAAATCACAAAAAGTTTAAAGCAAATAAATCGGCATGCTTGTCTTCGCGGCTGCCTTTGCTGTATTTCTTTTATGATATGCCGGTTGATGCAGGTGGTCATCGCACTATGGGATGAAAATTAATTTTTTGGTCAAAATTCTGAAACTTACCAATCTAACTTAAAATGAGGTGCTTTTTACTGGAAAAAATATTATAAATTATTACAAATGCTTTTTGGAAAACTAAAACTTATTATATATTATTATAAATTTACATCCCACTTAACATTATTATTTTTTATTGTACGAAATAAACTAAAATGTCAGCTTGTTTGGTTAATTCGGTAGTATTCTAATCAGTAATCCGATGATTATTATTTCATATTATATACAGGGTACGACAATAGGTATGATTTTTTTAAATGAAATACCCTGAATATTATATCACCACCAAAAAATATTTTAAAATGCTTTAGAAAAATACTACATTTGATGTGTCTATCTCAAGTAGTTTCGGAAATATGACCATCCAAATCTGAAAAATAATTTTAAATTATTCTTAAAAGCGTAATTGAGATACATCTTCCCAACTTTTTTATTTTTTAACGTAAAAAATACATAATAACACTGTTTTGTTGGGTAGATTCTGTAGAATCCATATCTTTCATTAGAATGCTTTTTTTAGGATATACAGTGTAGGACAAAACATATTAAATTTTAAAATGGAAAACCTTGTAAATTATAAAAAAATTTGTATCTGTCCTTACACTCAGAAGTAGCAAAAAGTAGGAAGGCAATTGTAAGTACAAAAACTGATAAAGAAAAAGATAAAAAAATCTTTGACAAAAGTAGCGAGACTTCGCGAGACTGCATCGAAAACACAACAATAGCTCTTATTATTTAAACTCTTGTACTTTTTTAGTAAACAAGGCTAATAATAAACTAAGGAGATTAAATGTTGTATATTTGTGTTTACATAAAATACATTTTCAAGTTTCTTATTACCCCAGTAGAAGTCGTCATATCCTTTATTAATTTTGCGTACATGTAGTTTGGAGTATCTACTTTGAAATACACAGCATGAGCCATTAAAATTTCAAAGTTGCTTTTTGGCCAAAATAATGGATTTCTATCCCATAGTATATCGGCGCGTCGCTGTAAAGGATAGCGGCGCCTTTATATAAAATAGTCCGATTGCAGGCGGCCTTTTTTATGTTTTTTGTATTATTTTCAATGGGTACCGAATTTGCGCTTTTTAAATGTTCTTACTACACTTACCTAAAGATGTACCTTTAATAAAACTATGAATTAGTACAATCGCCGCTTAAAAAACAGGTTGGTATTCATTTCTTTCAAATCGACATTCTGATCTAACAATAAGATAAAGGCAACATTAAAATTCTTTCGACACCCACATGAGTTAACATGAAAATATTTTGAATATGCTAAATACGATTTGAAGGACTGCATGACTATCCGAACTAAACGTTTACTTTTGTGGTTTTGTAATATAAGGTAGGCATTTGCATAATTAGGAAAATATCTTGTCTTTAAAAAAATGTAGCCTGAAATTATGAAATCATATTTTTTATATATACCTACACTAAATTAACTAACAAAATCGAAAACGAAACAAATTAGGAGTATACATTTTTGTTTCTACGAGCTTTAAAAAAATTACGGTTTTCGATTCTTATCATTAAAATTAGTACACTCACAGCCTTCTTAAACTTATGAGCCGTGAAGTAAGAAAGGCAACGTTGCAAACAACACTGTACAGTAGGAATATTAAAATGACTTCCTAATAGATTACATGCTAAATATAATAATTTTTTAAGTGATTTAAACAAAATATAGGTATTATTTTTTTTAGGAACATATAGGTATAATTTTAAAAACTATAGTTGCCCTAAACAGCAATAATGTGTCTGCAAAACTTATCAGGAACTTTTCTACACATACACACATACAAATTTGTTGGTAAGGATTTAAAAATTTTAAATTGTTAAGATGTTTTCTACCCCGCTTTAAGTATTTTGCGAACAGACCAATGTAGACTTTTAAAATTAACTAAACATTTTTCATTAAGTAATATTTGCAATACTTAAAATGACTTGAAAGCATGTGTGTTTAGTTATAAATATAAAAGCTTAATTCGTATTACATAAGATGCGCTTTAAAATAACAAACGCTTTAAATTAGGTTTTCCACTATAGTTACCTTAAAACCGCCTTAGGTAAATAACTTTCAGAATATCTATATAAATAATATTTTTTGGGAACTTACCAGTATATTTATGCGCATTAGTTGATATAGTCCTTAGGATATTGCTTGGGGTAAATAATTATTTTTGGTGCACTATACACACTATTGATATAAAATAAAACCAATTTTTTAAAACACACTTAGTTCTGGTTAGTATAAAATATATTTGTCCATTTACCGTAAAGGTACTACAGGTACTACTTTTACTTTTAATAAAAAACCCTTATCCTGTCAATAGCGCACAACCAGGCTTTTCTAATTTCATCGTCTTTGGGGAAATTAAATGTTGTTTGATAACCCTCTGTTTTAATATAACTTGGGTAATTCGTTTTGCAGCCCAAAACACAACACGTTCGTGGCATAATGTACGCCGTACGCACCAACTGTACGCGCACATTTAAACGTAAAAACAACGATTGACATATTGGCACTGGTCCTATTTTTAAATATAACAATGAATTACTTATTTTTCTTTATATAATAAATATACGATACGATTTAACTTTTAAAAACAGAAAAAAACCTTGATATCTCGATACGTCCAAATTGACTTTTAGTGTGCTTAGCACTAGCAGGTAGAAATTAAACAAGGAAGGCTTTCATTAAAACATTTACGATAAGATGACGCTTCGGTCTCGCTTTTGTTTTTGCTTTATTTCGCCTCCTTTCCACGCATTGGTAAAAATTTCCCATTTGAAAACATTAACTGGCATAAACACATTGTATCTATAGCCACGGGAGCTTCAAAAATGCTTGGATTTCTCTTTCGAGCCAAAAAGTATTTTTCCCTTCTATATACTTTGTATGTGTCCCCAATACGACCCTCTTTGGAATATTGTTCTCATATTTGAGGCATGGCATTCCCCACAACTCTTAGCATTCCTAATTCCATTCAAAGAAGAGAGTAAAGCATGAGAGTAAAATAAAAGAAAATGTCAATTTTTTATATTACGCATTACAACCTAAATAATGGACAAGAGGGCGTAAAATTTAAAATAAAATTCCACACCACTGTTTTTTGACCAATCAAATGTGTAGTTTTGGTTGCATTACCATGACAACACAAGTATTTATCGGAATTTCTTTTCTCCTGTCAAGCGAATTATAGTGGACATTTTTGACATAATCATTGAATTTGTTTTAACGTCATGTCTGTCATTCACATACATAATTAAAGAAAATGTAATTTTGTACCTGTTGTAGTATTTTAGACATAACATAATATACAATAATGTAAGGTTTTAAGACCCTAAATGACAATTTTATACAACTACAGTTAGTAAAATAATATAATAAGGCTGAAGTACTAGACATAAGTGAAGAGCAAACGAAAGCAAGGTATGGGTCTAAAAAAATTAAAATAAACTTTTTTTTACCAACTGTAGTAATATAAAGTATATATAATATAAAAAAATAAACAATGATAAGCTCTAAAATTACATATATTTGCAACTACAATCGGTAAAATGGAAAATATTTATTTTATAGTAAAATTTAAAAGCTCGTGTCAAAGTTACAAATATTAATTTAAAAGAATATTATTTAACGCAAACTTGGTGTGAAATTTTCTTACCGAATACCACACGTGCTTAAATTATTCCGGGAAATTTTTCTCGGCCACGAATATTTTGAGAAAATAATTTTCAAAATATTTGTGGCCTTGAAAAATTTCCGGAAATAAATTTAGCACTAGTGTTATTACAAGTGAAAATTTTATTTAATTTTCTACAACATTTACCTTTCAATTATGTCCTATTTCTAAAAATAAAGGTACTTGGACTCTATAGGTGATTTTTCATATTTTTAGTTATAACTCGTCCTGTATATCACCCATCGGAGTAAAATTTTGTATTTATCAATTTTGGACCATGCGACCAGTTTTCACAAAAGGACGTTTAAAAATTCCACATTTTTTGGTCCACTTGTCCTCTTGTAACACCTATCCTGGGACACACTGTATATGAGCTTGTATTTTTCCACGTCATTTTTCATATCCGGGATATTTCTCACAGTTGCCCAGATACCATGTATTGTAATATGCGGAAATAAATTCGTATTATTTAGAAAGAAAAACATAAAATATTCGTGTATAAATCATAAACTCGATCGCTGAAAAACGTTAAATGCCGATGCTCGGTATTAGCGAGGAGAAAATTCCGTATCAGAATTTCTAAAATTACATCACCTCGTGCATTATGCCATACACCAGACCATACCAACAGGTATGGCGGGTGATAGTTGGCCTGGGGCGAACGGAATGGGTTTCTGGGTTACTCTGCGGGAGAGGCTGAAGGTATTTATAAAAAAATGGGGTACGAAGTGTCACATTTCGTTTTATTTAAGGGGACCACCAGTGATATAGTGTGCCATTTTTTTGTATTTTTGTTGACACGGGATTCAGAGTTTCTTTATGAGAAGGGGTTTAGACATAAGCAAGACCGGGGATAGCTTTTGTCAGGGACGTGAGGGTGTGAGAATTACGACTTCGGTTGGCAGTTCTGTTCAAAGTTGGTAGCATTATCAGCTGATGACAGAGTCGTGCCTTGTCGAAGCTTTGTTTGGTAAAATCTGTGGAAATTTGCGATTTTCATTTTGGTTGTATACTTTGCAAGGATTTCCAGTTGTTAATGTTTTTGGTTAGTTTAGAGACTCTACATATTATTGGTTCGGACTCATTTTATTTTGGATAGTGTTTAGTCGAATAATTTTCAATCATTCGTGTTTTTATATACATATGATACTGATGAGTGTCCGCTAATTAATGGTACACAGAAAAACCAGAGATTTCTTATGCGAAAATACCCATTAAGGATTTAAACAAACATACCTATATCCAAAAGTTAATGATAAGGAAGATACGGGATGTTAAAGGGATATAAATATTTTTTATTCATGCATTTCTGATAATTTCTGTTTTAAACATTTTAATAAAACTCGGTATCCAGGAGTTTTTAGCTATCAGGTATTTATATCTGAGCAGTTGTAATTATAGCTAATACAATGTTATTGAAGGTACATACATACTTTCGGGTGCACTAAACAACTAAAACGTGAATACCTTAAAAACGGTTGTAAAGACCGATTCTTAATAAGTATACCTTTTTTGTGCAGAAAGCATAGAGAAGCTTACTAGTTTACATACATACAGAGTAGTAACAATAAATTGGGTAGTTTTAGAGAATTTTAAATAGTGTACCCATCGCCCTCTAGTCTACACACAAAAATTTATATTTGATCTGAAAACCTAATGTTTAAAAACCCTGAGATACCGTTTTATTAAGATATTTAAAAAGGGGGAACAATTATCGAAATAAATTTACTTTTTTCTTTTTACAATCTTAATATTTTGGCATAAGGAATCTGTGGTTTTTCTGTGTATCATTCATTAGCGGACACCTTGTATACAAAGTTTTTAAAATGGTTTTTGACTTACGGAACCATGGAAAATGTCTTGCTCTGCCAGGTACCTCATCGTTCTGTCGTCGCTTTGATAATTTTTAATTTTCAATATTTAAACCACATTTATGTTTTTGTTTTAGGGTATGCCTATTAAAATAATCCAATAAATTTTGTTTACAACATACAGTTCTTTTTTGTTTTCTCCTTAATTCTACGCCAGTGATCTGCCTAAAATCAAACGGCCGAAAATGGCCCGGCTTGACGTCACAGCCGCGCTAGCCAATATGGCGAATGTCGTGACCTTATCTCATCAATCGACTTTGACGGGCTTTAAATGCTTGAAGATTTTGGGGGTGGAAGAGATTGTTTACTTTGGAATTAGAGCCTTAAAAATTACAATAAACTCTTTTAAGACATAAATATTTCCCTAAAAATAAGAACCAAATTTTTATAAAATAGTGTATAGTGTACATTAGTTTTTTAATCCTTACAATTTAAATAAGTTTTTCTAAAAAATGTTTCTCTTTGGCAACATGCATTATAATAATCTTGTCTATGGCAACATGGTAAAGAAAATCACCCAACAACCTTCGCTAGACCAAGTTGCCGGTTGACTGTGAATCATCAGGTTGGCGAAGAAAAAATAAAATAAACCCACCTACTATGTTTATTGCAAAATATATAACAAAATATAGAAATAAGTAATAGAGTGCTTCTTACTTTGTAAATTGAGGTTTAGGATTTTAATTTGTCTATATGCATCCTACCTATGTCATCAAAAAAAAACAACACATTTTCTTTTATTTTTGTTTCAAATCATACCCAGCAAACACTATTTGCCGGCAATGTACATTTTTCATATTGGCATTGATGGTAAAGCATTGGCAATTGGTGGCAATATTATGCCAACATCTAATACGCATTAAAAAGTCAACCCTAAATAAACACTTAATTGCCAATAAATTTTACATGCAGGCGAATTGCCGGCAAGCTTAAAAAAATGGCGGCATACCAATCCTGATTAAATAAAGCACGCGTTTTTGTTGCAGGCAAATAAATATTGGATTTTTGAAGGCAAACCTTCAATGCATATTCATACTTTTTAAACCATATTATTAACATTGGTATTTAACTAACATTAAAGCAATTTTTTTGATCTGTTTTATTTATAATGGCAGCTAAACAACATTATTTTATGTTTTTACATAATTTAAAGGAAATGGCCTTTTCATAACATTTTATTGTTAAAAATCATGCAAATAAAAATTAGGTCAAACAAAATGTTTATTATGTATTTTGGAGCGAATAAAAATAAAATGATGGTAAAATTAGCTATGCTAATTTTGACCGAAGGTGACCGCTTTGTGCATTTGTTTTCTACGTGGTTTTCTAGCTTTTTAGTTTCTTTTTTAAAGAAAAGAGTTTTTTAATAGACATAATTAAATGTATTCATTACCTAATAAGTGTGTGTTGTGTGATTAATTGGTGATGGCTAGTCGAGAAGGCAAGATATTCAAGAAGACTGTTAGGAGTTGTAAACATTTTGTTTATAACCTTATTAAAAGTTTTAAAGACGTGTTAATAAAGAATATTATATAATATATAATAGTTTTTTTGACATACCGATAGATGGCGTAATGGATAATAAACTACTACGTTTCTGCAATATCTTCGCTTTTTATCGTCTAAACCGTACCCATTAGACATAAATAATTCGAGAGCGGTCCGCGGTAGGTGATCTCACTTAGCTTTGAAAGAAATATCTTCGGCTAGTGTAA
Source organism: Listronotus bonariensis (assembly GCA_014170235.1). NCBI lineage: Eukaryota > Metazoa > Arthropoda > Insecta > Coleoptera > Curculionidae > Listronotus > Listronotus bonariensis. The sequence continues at coordinate 90,397 of JACEGR010002323.1, read as the reverse complement.
AAATCTGCATCTTCAAGTTGGACAGTGTTCCGAGAGATGGTACTTTGCATTGCAAGGAAATTGCATGCAGTAAAGAGTTTTTTCTATTTTAATTTTCAAATAAAATATCGCATCATTTTAGCTTTTAAAAAAAGTATATGCGACAATTTTCGTCAATAAGACGTCAGCTTGCTGCTTGGGAGTCTGCATTTGCCCACTTTCGTGTCTTTTTGTTATCTTTTTGCCAATAACTTATTAATGATGGATGCCATCACTTTATCTGCAACACGTGGCCTAATAACGGCCAATTGCCCACTTCGCGTCTTTTTGATACCTTTTTGCCAATGCCTTGCCATTAAAGAGTGTTGGCAATGCCAGTAAATTAAATGTACAACGCCGGCAAAAATGTTATATGGGTACATTACATGACATAATTGGGGATTCAAATCCAGAGACACAATGTTGCAATACGGTCAATCAACTGATAAAAATGGGAATTAAGAATTAAAATGACAAAAAAATATTTACAAATTACCTGATTTTGGTTTGGGTCTCAGCTAGAAGCAAGCAATTTTGAAATAAGGGCATTAAATTTAAAAAATATATATATTGGGTATCATTATCTAAAAATCGAAATGAAACAAAGAGTAGTTACCAGCTAGCGTTTCTTGTAATTTTATGTAAAGTCACAAAACATAAGTTCTTAAACAGCAAACACAACAAATCTGACTTTGCACGTTTTGCTTTATTGCATATTTTTGTACCGGAATCCATGATGCCAACCACCGAAACACTTAGCACAAATTGTAGACTATTTCTTTTCCAACTTTTATTGAATTTTTTTGATAAATCATAAAAAAATATTTAAAAAATACTATATTAAGTGCAACAAAAACAAGCAAATCCTAATTATAAAATTTTATTTTGCTCCAGAGTCGGTCTATATAGGGTCGCGACATTCGGCCATGTTACTTTGACGTGTGATGACGTCACATCTCCCATTTTTTGGCCATGTTGTTCAGTGCCGAAGATATACAGTTTATTGTATTAGTAGAACAACCATTTATACAACAGTTTTTAATTATTACTAGGTTGTAAATTCTTTTACTTTAAATAAAAAACATTTGGAATTATATATTTCAACAAATATCACTTTCAAAACAATGCAACATGAAATGCACAAATTCTAGACGCCACTGGATTGATCATCTGCTTTAATTTTACCCAGTCTTGCCAACTTTTCTCCGTGGAGTGCCCTTCCTTGCGTCCCCGTCCTCGAACCGCCTAAAAGTTAAGGATATGTCGCAACCTATTCCCAGTATAAATATAAACTAACCTTGATTTTGCTCTAAGATAGTTCAAAATTATTCCGATGAGGGCGCTAACAACGTTGCCAAGTCGCTTAATTTTAAAAGCCAATTACAAGGAAATCTCTCTGCAAAATTTGGGATCGTTGCTTTTGACATATTTAAGGCCTTTTGTCAAAACTGCCATGGTGGTTTTCTAAATAAACTTCCTTCCTCCGGTTTTTTACCTAACCGTTGTTCCTGGCTTTTTAGTTTCTTTCTAATCGACCTATTCCCTACTAGAATGTAGAATGAAGATTGTCATTCTTTCAGCCTTTTAACACATAAACTGCAAGTGGCACTAACTATATTCCTTCTTACAAACGACTATCTTCTCTCTTTCATAGATTCCTTAATCCTAAATACTGGATACTGCTTTGTTTATGGCGTTGCTGCAAGGCAATTGCCAGCTCTATGTGGTGGCGATCCTGGGATTGTCTGGTAATAAGGTTTTTAGGAATCTTAATTCACAGCGCTTAGTTCCAGAAGAAAGATGCTATCAATTTAGCGTGAGTCTTTTCTCGATCCTCAAGGGCACAGAAACGCTTGTACAACTCCTTCAGCTGCCTACCCGGGGACGCTATGTAGCCTCCTACGATTCCTTAATTCTAAAAAAGAATTGCTTAAACGGGTCTCTTAACCTGATTTGGAAAGAAGACTGACTTCCCGCTAGGATACCAAGCGGCAAGCAGAGAGCGAAGAGAGTGACAGCGCTGCCTTTGATATTTATTAGCATAAAAGAATTTGTATTTTTAAATCAGGCGGTTGCAATATACGTGAGCAGAAAAGGCTTGCCGCTGCCGCTTGAAACAAACAAATTATATTATTTGCGCATCTAATGTGTGTAAACTGGTTTTAAAACGTTGTTTATCACAAAATATCGTAGCCAGTACCGAGATTTGACACTCTACGTTCGCCGCTTTCGCTTGTTATCGTAACCGATGCTTTGGGGTAATGCAGATCTCTTTCACAAGTTCTGTTTTGAATTGATGCACAAAAGATTTGTCCAATTTATTGAGCCAAATATCTTGTTCGATTTGGTAATAGTTCGATATAGCGGTTTTCGCTATTATAAGAGATTTTCGAAAAATTCTTTTTCAAGGCGTTTCTATAGGTCGATTATGACACAAATCTGTGTGCGCTTTTTCCAAAATCCATTTCTATAATTTATTATTAATAAAAACATATTTACGGGACGGTGGAGTGAACCGGGGTGCTGGGTGGGGACAAAACAGTATAAATCCAACGTCAAACACAAGAAAACATTAAAACACTGGACTCGGGGCACATGAAAAATGTAATTAATTTTGAAAAGTATTAAATTTTTCAAAAACTATCCCACATATATGAGATATCTCGTCCGCCATTAATTAAAGAAGGGAAATTTATTTTGGTCAGCTGATAACATGAAGTTCGTCATTATGAAAATGACAGTCTTAATAGAAGCAGCGTTGCCAAACTTCTTATGAAGAATTAACACCAAACCTATTTCGGGGATTATCCACCATTTCCATGAGAAACAATGGTATTTTTTGTAGAAATGCCTCCTTCTTTATGTTAAGGTATTTTCCTTTTAGAAGGAATAACTTAATTTTTCATATGAATTTTGTCCTGTCCTTTTTTTTAAGCTATTGACACTTTCTCACTTTATTTGGCAACATCGCAAGACATTTACAGTTCTATTGCAAACTCTTCTTTTTTATGCATTGAGAGCCATGGCGGGATTGTTGTACTATTATTTATTTTTAATTTTTTTAAACAATTTTTTGGACATTTTTGTAAACAGAAAGTGCGGTGTGTACTGTGAGAAATACTGTTTTTGGGCGTTTAATGTAGGATTTCTACTGTTTCGTCCCCACCCAACACCCCTGTTCACTCCATCGTCCCGTAATATGTTTTTATTAATAATAAATTATAGAAATGGATTTTGAAAAACGCGCACACAGATTTGTGTCATAATCGACCTATAGAAACGGCCTAAAAAGAATTTTTCGAAAATCTCTTATAATAGCGAAAACCGCTATATCGAACTATTACCTTCGATTTAATGCACCAAAAATCTTCTTCAATTTAATACCCCAAAACGACAATCATGTTTGCAGTTTCGAAATAGTCAACCATTTTAAATCATTTAACCTGAGTGGGTGCATATTCAAATACTATGGCCTTGGTACTATCGTAGGCTTCTTCAATGCAAAATTATTCGCATGCCACCACATCGCTACATAATCTTAGATTCAGTCAGGCCTGCGGTCGTTCCTTTCGAGGAAGCCTTTTTCTTTTTTGTATCCTTCAGCGGATTCCTAACGTGCAAAAAAGCATGTGGCGTTTCTTTAGTAGGAAGATTATTAAAACTTACATCATTGTTTTTAATAGAACATACTTCAACAATGATTCTTTTTACTTTTTGAAATAACAAGAAGTCAAGCATGAGTAGTTCTTATTTTAAAACATATTGACCGACCATCTAGACAGTGACGGATCAAGGTGTATTTTCTACTGAAGCAAAGAGTAAATGGGGCGCCCTTTTGTGATCAGTAAAGACAAAAACAAAATTTTGATAAAACAAAAGAGGCAGAGTAAAAATCCGCCCCTTTCCTTTCCAGTTTGCGCCCTTCATCCTTATATAACAGAAAAGCAAAGTTTCCTTTATTTTTCACTTAAATTTGCGCCGCTTCACGGCTTCACACTTAATCCGGCACTGCATCTAGATCTAAGTCAAATTTTTCGTGCTAAACGCATTCTTCGGAGTGGTTCAAAAAAGTCGGTCTATATAAGGTCACGGCATTCGGCCATATTGCTTTGACGTGTTATGACGTCACATCTCCCATTTTTCGGCCATGTTGTGTAGTGCCGGAGATATACAGTGTATTGTATTAGTAGAACAACCGTTTACACAACAGTTTTTAATTGTTATTAAGTTGTAAATTCTTTTATTTTAAAATAAAAAACATTTGGAATTACAACTTTCAACAAAATATCACTTCCAAAACAATGCAAAATGAAATGCGCAAATTCTAGACGCCACTGGATTGATCATCAGCTTTGATTTTTACCCAGTCTTGCCAACTTTTCTCCGTGGAATGTCCTTCCTTGCGTCCCCCGACCTCGAACCGTCTAAAGTTGAGGATATGTCGCAACCTTATAAATAGTAAACTAACCTTGGGTTCAAACTGTATTTAAAAATGACAATATAAATATGAGAATCAAGAGAAATGTAGGTTTTCAAACCATTGCGTCACAGCTATGGTGACCTAAGTGGCTTTCCAGTGACGCAAACAGAGCGCTCCCGAGTAACTCAGGAGCATTTCGTTCTACTTTATGGCGTTCCAGTGACGGAAAGTGTTATGCACCTGAGCTACTCCGTTTTCTTTCCCCTTGCCCCTCATGCACCAACCCCTCTTTTGGTTTTTGTGCGTCAAACGTGTTTTTTATGGTTAAGAATGGATTTTTTAAAATTATTTATTTAAAATGGAATTGGATATTAAAAAGAGATTATTATTATAAAGCCAAGAAAGGTTAAAAACAACGAAATTTTAAAATTTCTTAAAGTATCTCTCTTTCCTTGTCTAACGGATGCGTTCCAGTGACTAACTTTTAGAGCAGTTCAAGAGCTTCAAGCCCTGGAGCGTGACGCACAAAAATATTTCGTCACTGGAAGGCAACCCAGGTCACAGCCCAATAAATTTTTAGGTTATGACAATGATTTTTATTTTTTAGGGTTAATATGTACTTTAGTTTACACCCAATATAAACATTTTTCACTTGCCATGTAAAAAGTTTACAATAAATGACCGAAAAACGTTTTTTAATGAGTACGATGCATACGCCCTCCCGACAGAGATAGATATATTGTTTTTAAACCATTGTCCAGGATGTATTCAAACCAAACACGGTTGTATACGCGACGTACATGACGTCACCGTTTAGCAAGAAAATGTAATGTTTTGAAATGTTTTTGAACCGTATTAACAACAAAAAATGGCTGTTATAATGCAATAACATTTTTAAAAAATACAGTTATTTTTCAATAGAATTTTGTCATTTCTATCATGTGATTTTCAATGAGTTAAAGATATTATATTCCAAACAGACTGTTCAATAGTATCCCATATAAGATTTTTTAGCCGGCAGGGCATTGCATAAAAAGGTATCAAAACACATCAAAATGGACAATTGGCCGTTATTAGGCCACGTGTTGCAGAAAATGTGATGGCATTTATCATTAATAAGTTATGATGAAAAAATGCGTTTGGGATGATGGCATCCATCATTAATAGAATTATGCTGAAAAAATGCATTTAGGATGATGGTATCCATCATTAAAAGGTTCTGGTAAAAATATGCCTTTTAAATGATGGTATTCCATTATTTTTCCTAATGATAATAAAATGCATTTTTACCGTCCAGGAACTAAAATGTGCATAAATAATGCACATGCATAATGTGTGTTTATGTACAGGGTGTCCCATATAAAATTAAATACTATAATTTTGGAAAAACCATAAGAGATACAAGAAAAAGTAAAATACAGAAGTTGTTCAGTAAAATGTATTTTTTAGTATTTTTATTGTATCTCTTATGGTTTTTCCAAAATTATAGTATTTAATTTTATATGGGACACCCTGTACATAAACACACATTATGCATGTGCATTAATTATGCACATTTTAGTTCCCTGGACGGTAAAAATGCATTTTATTGTCATTAGAAAAAAATAATGTAATGCCATCATCTAAAAGATATATTTTTGCCAAAACCTTTTAATGATGGGATGCCATCATCCTATATGCATTTTTTCAGCGATATAGAATTACATTTTTTCAGCATAACTTATTAATGATGGATGCCATCATCTTAAACGCATTTTTTTAATATAACTTTATTAATGATGGATGCCATCACATTTTTTGCCCAATAACGGCCAATTGCCCATTTTGATGTCTTTTTGATACCTTTTTGCCAATGCCTTGCCTGCAAAAAATGTTATATGGGTTTAATATTACTTCGTTTTTGTATTTTGTAAACGTAATACCAAAAAATCTGGAAAATTTAATTACATAATTAAATCAGATGCCATTTTTCAAAAAAAAAAAAAAAAAAATAACAAAAAGAAAAGCTGTTTTTGGTACAGGGACGCCGTCTAACATGCAAAATATTATTTCGTTTTTAAAAGCGAGGTACGCAATAGTTGAATCTGGTATTTTTAGGCGGTTATTTAAAACAAAACATTGTATTAAAAAATAAAGGCGCCGCAAACCCTAGCTACGCCACTGTATGGTCGATTTTCTCCATAAGCTTCAATACAATAATTAATAGTTTAAAAAACTAAAAAACACGTTTTTTATATGCAACCGAACTAAAAATTAGAAAATAATTTTTCATTAAAAAAATATTTTCACTTCATAGTAAAAAGCGTGGGGTGCTTAATATATTAAATGTTATAATTATTATATTTGCCAATATCTATGATGGAAAAGTTATGAAAAAATAGTAAAATGCACCCCACGCTTTTTACTATGAAGTGACAATATTTTTTTTAATGAAAAATTATTTTCTAATTTTTAGTTCGGTTGCATATAAAAGCGTGTTTTTAGTTTTTTAAACTATTAATTATTTTTCATTTAAATGCTCCAGTTTATTTACTAAAAAAATTTTTCGCCATTTTGTCAAGAGTAGCAAAGTTTTTCAGATTAACTTTCTGAAAATAACGTAATATAAAATTTGAGTAAAATCGATTCAGATCGAACTCTTGAAATAGCCGGTGGTTGGTACCACTGGGACGTACAGGTGACAGATGACACTTGGTGGTATCAAGCAGTGGTTATAATAATAATATAATGGATTTTTTTTCCTGGCGATCCAAAGCAGGATAACGGGATACTGTTTGCAGATTATTGCATTGTCATGGGTCCTTAATACGTGTGCAAAGTTTCAAAGAAATCGAATAGCTGGAAGTTGGTAAAAATTAGGCTCAAAGATTCCGTTACATTCATAGATAGATGGATAGATAGATGGATAGATAGATGGATAGATAGTTACAACCCAAGTTAATAAAAGCGTGTTAAAAATGCTTTAATTTAGATGGCCATAGCTCTTTTAATACTAAGGTAATTAAGACAATTAAAAAAAGAAAATGTTAAAGAAAGGTGAAGCTATAACAATGGCGTAACCATTGTTATTTACAGTAAACAATAGATTCTACCGGGTGATATAAAGTTTTTGACAAAATAAGTAATTTTTAATCGCCCTGTGTAATGTGTTGTTGAAAGGCAGTAATCTTATTTGCGAATAAATTATACCCTTAATTATTTCCGATATTTTATCATTACAAATTTACTTATCCTCTTTTAACAGCACATCATACAGAGAGATTAAAAATTATTTATTTCTTTCAAAAATTTTAATCACCTTGTATATGGCCATTTAAATTAAAGCATTTTGGTATTAAAGCTTATGGAGAAAATCGAGCATTAGCGATATTTTTATCCATTAGTGTATAAAATAAAATTAAAAATACTCCCATTCAATATCTTTTTTAACACGCTTTTATTAACTTGGGTTGTAACTATCTATCTATCTATCAATCTGGCTGGCTATGTAACGGAATCTTTGAGCCTAATTTTAACCAACTTCCAGCTATTCGATTTCTTTGAAACTTTGCACACGTATTAAGGACCCATGACAATGCAATAATCTGCAAACAGTATCCCTTTATCTTTTTTAATCGCCAGGAAAAAATTCCATTATATTATAAAAACAACACCTAGGATGCCATCTGTTGGAAAAATTTCAAACTTTGCTATTAAATGAGGAAGAAATTTTTAGTGGATTGCAAAGTGTTGACAACGGTCCAAACATTTCCTGAGTTGCCATCTGTTGGCAAAATTTGAAACTTTGCTACTTAATGAAGAAGAAATTTTTAGTGAGTTGCAATCTTTTGCAAATTTTAAAATTTGCTACCATTGTCATTTCATAGGGGGCTGGTTATTTTCTTTTTGCTGCTTAATTAAATAGTATGTTCTAATTTACTGTTATATTAAGAATTTTGTGCGATATAACGAACTAAAAAATGAAAAATAATTAATGGTTTAAAAAAACTAAAAAACACGCTTTTATATGCAACCGAACTAAAAATTAGAAAATAATTTTTCATTAAAAAAAATATTGTCATTTCATAGTAAAAAGCGTGGGGTGCATTTTACTATTTTTTCATAACTTTTCCATCATAGATATTTGCAAATATAATAATTATAACATTTAATATATTTATCACCCCACGCTTTTTACTATGAAATGACAATATTTTTTAATGAAAAATTATTTTCTAATTTTTAGTTCGGTTGCATATAAAAGCGTGTTTTTTAGTTTTTAAACTATTAATTATTTTTCATTTTTAGTTTCTGCTACTCTTGACAAAATGGCGAAAATATTTTTTAATGAACAAGAGTGGCAAATTTTAAAATTTTTCCAACAGATTGCAACTCACTAAAAAATTTCTTCTTCATTAAGTAGCAAAGTTTGAAATTTTGCCAACAGATGGCAATCAGGCAATGTTTGGACCGTTGCCAATATATTGCAACCCACTAAAAAATTTCTTCTTCATTTAATAGCAAAGTTTGAAATGTTGCCAACAGATGGCAACCTAGGTGTTGTTTTTATATTTTTATAATATAATGGAATTTTTTTCCTGGCGATCCAAAAAGAATGTTAATTTTTATTAATTGCACATTATGTATTATGTATACATTACACATAATGTAATTTTTATTATGGAATCCTTGAACTAATGGTGCAACTAACCCTATATTTTTATTGTTCATAAAAATTGAACACCAATGGTGCAACTAACCAAATTGTGTAAAAACTAAAAAATTTCTTCTTCATTTAATAGCAAAGTTTGAAATGTTGCCAACAGATGGCATCCTAGGTGTTGTTTTTATAATATAATGGAATTTTTTTCCTGGCGATTCAAAAAAGATAACGGGATACTGTTTGCAGATTATTGCATTGTCATGTTTCCTTAATACGTGTGCAAAGTTTCAAAGAAATCGAATAGCTGGAAGTTGGTTAAAATTAGGCTCAAAGATTCCGTTACATAGCCAGATTGATAGTTACAACCCAAGTTAATAAAAGCGTGTTAAAACATATTCAATATCTTATATTTCCACATTTATATTCTCAGTAATTATTTTCATAATCAAATAGATAAATTAAATTCCGCCGAAATGATGTCGCAACTTAAAGATACGGAGGCCTAGAGGCAAATTTCATTTCCAATTTTAGTTGAGAATATTGTGAGTAATATTTTTTCTTGCAAGAAAGAAGTAGCCACATATTATTTATCTATATAATGATTACCGGCCTTTTAGCAATAGTGCTTGTATACATAATTTAGAGTTATTGCAAATCATGTTGACAGTACCATTAACCTAAAAAAGGGAAAAATTTTAGTAGATTTTCTTTATTGTTTTGTGTTAGTAGAGGTTTTAGCTTAACGAAATTACGAAATACATTTTAAAAGAAAGGCTTTAAGTCTTTTCCGAAAACTTGATTTTGTGGTCGCAGCCGTCGGGTTAGACGAACAGTTCCGAGAAATTAAAATAAGAAAAGAAAAAAATAGAAATAGAACAGAACTCGATCCCAAACTCAGTGAAGCTAATTGACCATAGATTTGTATACTTTGAATTTGTGATATATAGTTATTGGCATTATTTGATTAAAAATAATAGGCTTTTAGCCAAAGTTTTACAATGGTAAAAACTGTTTTAATTAATAGTTAAATACGTCACCAACCCGAGAAAATGTTAACAAAATTGTCTATAGTTTTTTTGAAAATAATTTTTAAAGGTGATTAAAATTTATTCCACAATTTGCAAGTTCAATCTAACTTTACAATGTTGCCAGTGCTTATGTGAAAAGGCGTCACGTTAAATAAATATGCCAACAAAGAAACAAGCAGTAGAAAAGCGATGTCGTTGCTTGTATCCTTTGTGACGTAGGCACACTCCAACTACGTCATCGGACTATGCAGCGTTTTAAATAATTTCACGGGCATTTCTATAAAAATACAAATTTTGGCATTATTACAAAAATCTTGGAATTTCCGGAGAAAATTTGAAGAACAGGATTAAAATTCAATTCAGTATCTACACCGAAAATTTGCTACCTTAGGTAAACATGGCTAAGGCCTTATCCGCTTATGTATAATATCTATACCTACTTAGAAAAAAGTTATTATTAATATTTTCCAAAAATTCTTTCACATTGAAGTGTTTTCTCAAACTTATCTAGTAGCTGAAGGTCGAAATAGCCTCGAGGGCTAGATTTCCTGACCTGATGGGCATATAGTCCAGTAAAGCCCGTGGTGCATACAATGCTTTATGTTTTACCCAAAAAGAGTTTTTCAATGACTAATTACATTATTTATTCGCAATATAAAAATAAGTTGCACCTGTACCTGTATACGTAAGTAGATAATGACTGGTGTTAAGTTTGACTTTGATGTTTCTATTAGTTACTCAGTTGGCATTTTTTATTTAACGATTTGCTCAAAATGGAAGAAATTCCACAAAATATAAGAGAAAAGGCCATAAAAGCGACCGAAAATCTTTTGCCAGTTAAATCAAGGCAACAGTATGATCGGGAGGATGGCATATTTGGTATTTGGAAAGATGCGAACGCAATTCTTCAAATAACCAAAACCGTTTTAATTGCGTATTTTCAGGAACTGGTAAGTTATTGATTTTATTTTAATACATATGTTTGTATAAACTTGATCTTTATTGTGAGAGAAATAAAATTGGATAAGCAATAAAATTTTCATATTAGCGATTAGGGCATTATAAGCGGGCATTATCATAATGCCCGCTTATAATGCCCTAGGTGTGATAGCAGGTATTATTGCTACCATAACATATTCCGTTTCTAAGGTATTACAGATCAATAATAGATGGGTAAAACATAAAAGTTATTATGGTGCTTATTTGGGCACCTTTTTCATTCATGTTTAGTATAATATTTTTTTTTATTTTTAATCTATTATTTATAAATTTTATACAATAGTACCTTGCTGCCTTACATAACTTGTTTGTACTTTTTGTATATCCACCTATGTAAGTATTTACAAATAAAAACGTAAATAAATATGTAGAACACTAACAAAATGGCGGCCATCGCCATTCTATAGATCGGAGATTGTCGAAGGCGAACTAGCTGCTTATAATTCCGATTAAATAACACATAACGGGGACTCTGCATGAAATTATACAGGGTGTGTACAAGTATTTATATTATAGAAAAAGCGGACTAATTAAAATTGTTTTAATGTTATGAACAGACTAAAGAAAATGTTTAAAAATTAAAACCCGACTTAGTTTGTAAGATTAAAGCCATTTTTTGTTGTTAATACGGTTCAAAACATTTTAAAAACAATACATTTTCTTAGCTAAACAGTGACGTCGTATACGTCACGTATTTAACCGTGTTTGAATACATCCTGGACAATCAGCAACTTTAGGCGAAAAACCAATTCTAAAGCGGTATTTACAATTGGTTATGTTGACGTTTAAACAATGTATTATACGTCAAAGTTATCACCAATTAATACCGCGGTTATAATTGGTTGAACGCCTAAAATTGATGAATGGTTTATATATATATATATATATATATAGGGTATTATAGAAAAATTACTCATGCGGCGTTACCTTGCGCGTTCCATTTAAGGATTTAAGTGCAAGCGAGAGCGCGGAACGAGCGACGAACAGGCACAATCTCCGCGTCGTTCGACATCTGTTTCTCACCTACTTGAGTGATCGTGCGAGTGTGGTGTCAATTATTTATAGCAACGATAATTGCGGCGATAAAGGTAATGATTCTTTCGATATTAAATATATGTTCAGTGATATATTGTCGAGTATTTGTGCTTTCATCATTAAAATAAATAGCATTGGACCGCTATTTTCTTATGTTGTTGTCACGTTCAACTATAGTCAGTAACCGACTTTTTTGTATTTTCTAAAAATTAAGTAACTAGGGTTTCAATAAAAAAAAATCATAAATACTACTTGACGGATCTAAGTGTTTTTTTGGTAATAGTTCGATATAGCGGTTTTCGCTATTATAAGAGATTTTTGAAAAATTCTTTTCAGGGCGTTTCTATAGGTCGATTATGACACAAAACTGTGTGCGCGTTTTCCAAAATCCATTTCCATAATTTATTATTAATAAAAACATATTTACGGGACGGTGGAGTGAACAGGGGTGCAGGGTGGGGACAAAACAGTAGACATCCTACATTAATCGCCCAAAAACAGTATTTCACAGTACACACCGCACTTTCTGTATACAAAAATGTCCAAAAACTTGTTTAAAAAAATTAAAAATAAATAATAGTACAACAATCCCGCCATGGCTGTCACTGCATAAAAAGAAGAGTTTGCAATAGAACTTTAAATGTCTTGCGATGTTGCCAAATAAAGTGAGAAAGTGTCAATAGCTTAAAAAAGGAAGATACAGGACAAAATTCATATGAAAATTAAGTTATTCCTTCTTCCTATTATAATTTGTAGAGAAAAAAGGAAAATACCTAAACATAAAGAAAGAGGCATTTCTACAAAAATACCATTGTTTCTCATGGAAATGGTGGATAATCCCCGAAATAGCCTTGGTGTTAATTCTTCATAAGAAGTTTGGCAACGCTGCTTCTATCAAGACTGTCATTTTTATATTGACGAACTTCATGTTATCAGCTGACCAAAATGAATTTTCCCTCTATAATTAATGGCGGAGGAGATATCTCATGTGTGGGATAGTTTATCGAAAAATTTAATACTTTTCAAAATTAATTTACATCTTTCATGTGCCCCGAGTGCAGTAAATTAATGTTTTCTTGTGTTTGACGTTGGATTTATACTGTTTTGTCCCCACCCAGCACCCTGTTCATTCGACCGTCCCGTAAATATGTTTTTATTAATAATAAATTATAGAAATGGATTTTGGAAAACGCGCAGACAGATTTTTGTCATAATCGACCTATAGAAACGCCCTGAAAAAGAATTTTTCGGAAATCTCTTATAATAGCGAAAACCGCTATATCGAACTATTACCGTTCTTTTTTCAGAAATTAACTTGTTTTTATTTTTTTTAGTTAGGGACTCACGGCACTGTATACGTCATAGAAAATTGTTTTATGATTTCATCTTACAATCATGACATGGCATGCACACACACACAACACAAGGACACCTTATTTTACAGACTCATACCCCGGTGTGAAATTACAACCTATTGTTTATATTTTTAATTAAAATCGAAGAACATTACAATAGTGATTAAACCTGTAAATGACTGTTAAAGGTAATACATCGAGAAGATGATTGTGATTTGTGATGATCTTTATCGCGCAAAAAGGTTTAGAAGTTAACACCCAAGGATAATAAATAAATTGTCCAGGGCAGTGGCTGCTATTCAGGTGTAGTAAGAGAAGTGCCACTTCACCAAAAAATAAATAATTAAACATAAAAACATATTACTATCATTCAATTTATTTTTCTCATTTCTATTTCTTATTTGTAAAATTCGTCATGAAAAATCTAGCATATAAATTCAACCGCTGGCGCGAGTCGCTTTCCTCCTCTTTCGACAACGCGACAAGTGTATTGCAAATATAAAACGGACCGAAGTATACACCTCATGCGGGGTTTTGTTTACGCTTTGACGCTCCATTGACATGACAACGCTATACTTGCCGGCGGCCAGAATCGCGGGTGGAAGTATCAGGTGTATTGCTTGGTAAATCGCTAGCCTTAAAAAGATAGTTTAGGTTTTGGTCGTTTCGTTGGCTTTCACGTATTATTTCGATTGTTTCCGTTTGAGTATTATTAGCGACAGTGATTTTTCACAGGAAGAAATTAAAGGACAGTACAGAGCACTTCTCTATGAAATATTAGATCATATTTTGATGGAAATGGAAGTAAGATTCGAAGATTGTTACAAACTACAATTTCTTTGTCTTGCTGAAACTGCAAAGTTTGGCCAGTATAACCAAATTTTTCCCACTAATTCTTTTCAAAATTTATTGGAGATATATGCCGAATCATTTCCAAAAAATTAGCGGCTCAAAAATAAACTTGACCTAATATTTGCTGATGAAAGTTATAGGAAATATTTTATCGCAGCAGTTTGTGAAACAAGTTGACGCAAATAAAGACATTTTTACCGAGGCGTATACTATACGTAACTTTTTCGCTAATTTTAACGATATCGTCGACAAGCGTGTCAGTGGAAAGGAGTTTTTCTTGTCTTAAGCGTTTAAAAACTTTCTTAAGAAACACTATATTCCAAGATAGACTTTTATCTTTAGCCAATATTTCAATTCGAAAGGAGCTTCTACAGGAACTAATAAAAACTCAACTATTTTATGAATATATAATTGATAAATTTGCTGCATTAAAAGATAGAAGGATTCATTTGGTGTATAAAATTTATGTAAGTTAAGATATTAAGACTTTTTACTTAGACTTTTGATAGTTGAGTATTTTCAATTTTACGAAAATGGTGAATGCGCTTTTGTCCCTTCCTGCACTACACCTGTTTTTAGACCCGCGAGCCGCCACTGGTCCAGAGACTAAGATCACAGTACAGAAATAAATAAAGAAACTAAACATAAATTTCGCTTAATGCAATCAGTCACCAATAACTTTGTTCGCGGGTTCGATTCCGAACCGGTTCTGGGACTATTCGCATGCGCAGTGAAAAAGCAGCGTTCGCGGTTAGTAAAATCCTGAATTTTTAGCAACAGTTCTGTGTTCGCGGGTTACAATGGAATCAGTTCGTTTCCGGTTCGTAACCTGATTAGCAGTCCTAGAATTTTTGTTGGAACTAAAAGTTCAGTTCGAATTTCATGCGCATTGTCGACATGGTCAGCTGTTTTCTGTTTTTGTGGTACAGAAATAGACCGTTGTATTACAGTTTATTTGTTTCTGCTACTTTTTATGCGGGTTAATATACCTGTTGAATATTTTTTTTTATATTTTTGTGATTGTGAGCGTATATATAACAAAGGATTTTTAATTGTATTCCGTATGAATTGTATGTATGCAATAAAATAAATAAATATTTAGTTAAAAAATATAGACAATATTACAAGATTTTACCATTTCTTGTTGTTTGAATTTTATCTTTAGTTAAATACACATAATTATGTTAAAAACGAGAGGAGGCAGGGAATCCCTCGTCTTCCGCCGAGAGACCTCAAGTGGCTTTCGACAGTATAACAATTTACCTTTTTGTTTGAATTTAATTTTTTTTGTGTAGTATCCAATTTAACCATGAAAAATCCTAACCAAAAGGCTAGGTTAGAATACATCCTCAGCTGTATAGAAAATCGTTCGCGGTAAATAAAAATTCCGAACTAATAAATAACTAGACATGCGCTTTAAAACAATTCTAAACCAGTTCGGTTTTGGTTTAGAATCTGTTCATTAATAGACCCGCGAACAAAGCTAATAATTCAAAAAGCTATAAAATGAAAAGCAATAAAAAAATTTCAAGCACACCCGGCTGTGTATTTTCTCATGTCACGCGCCATACAGGAAGTGGCCAATACAAAAAGTAGTTTCAGCAAACATTTCAACAAAAAAGTCAACAAATTCAATTACGTACTGTGAATTGCATACCAGACGATGTAGAAATTTCTGATTGGTACGCACTTTCACTGTGGATTTTTTCTTTTCATTTTTTTTATTTGTCTTGATAATTGGTTCCGTTTCAAATTATTTGTTTAGTGATATGTATATAAATTAACCTAACAACATACTGGGTGTCCACTAATCAATGGTATACACTATACAGGGTGTCCCATTTTGGTTGTCCCTTATGGGAAATTTGGAAACCATAAGAGATATTAAAAATCTGATACCCCATCCTCGAGCTCTTTTTGGAGAAAACATTTATGGTAAAATCAGATCATCGCTATCGCGAAGCGTTTCAGAGATACAGGGTGATTCTCGATTTTTTCACTTTTTGAAAAGGCCCTGTAGCTTTTTTGTTATTACAGATACGAGAAAACTAATTGCACATTATAAAGACACTTTTTTCCGTAGAATCCAGTGGCGTAGCCATAAATTTTTTGAGCTGTCATTTTTGACATATGACCCAAACATGTTTTTTTTTATTAGGGACACCCTATAAATGATTAGGTAATGAAATTGCTTCTTTTTTCTGATTAAAATAATATATCATAGTAGGTGGTTTAATAAATTTTTACGTCAAATATTGGAAAAATTTTGATTTTAAAGACGCATTGCGGCTTCTATCTGTTTTTAAATTGTTTTATATTTTTCTTTAAAAACAATACTGCCATCCCTCAACTCAGGAGACATTTCCGTAGAAAAAAAACAAAAAATTAATTAATTAAATTTTTTTTTATTTTTATTATTATTTTTTTTTCTACGGAAATGTCTCCTGAGCTAAGGGATGACAGATTCCTTTTAAAACAAAAATATATAAAATTATGGGGATAAAAAACACCCTGATACACCCGTTATGTAAGAGTTGACAGATCTTCATAACCCTTTACATGCCTAAAAAACTATACGAATTTTGCAAAAAAATATTACTTATTGTATATATTATTGTTATAATACATAATTTATTTCTATTGTTTAAAAGATTTAAAGTTAATTTTTCTAATAAAAAATTAAATTTTAAATGAATATTTAATTAACATAGAAGAAATAGTCCATGTGAAAAATTTCTCGATTTTATTATTACTTAAAAAATCTTTTTATTTTCTTTAATCGAACTAGTTTCCCAGATACCTATCGATAATTAACGAGTTTAAAAGTAGAACGAAATTAATAAACAATAATAAAAATGAAATAATTAAAATTAAATTATTTGTGGAATGTTGACATTTACCTGTTAGCTTAGGATTTCGTAATTAATACGAAAACAAATTATTATTTGAAAAAGGTATTGTCATTAACATACTTAAACCATTAATATTAAAATAGACAGGATTTAAGTGGTAATTTAGCATACAGGGTGTAATTTAATTGAAAATACAGAGTATGATTCCTTACCTTATTTTAAAAGAAAAGTTCATATGAACATATGTCCTAAACCACAGTCTTCTTAAACTCTGAGCCGAGAAGTAAGAAAGGCAACGTTGCAAACAACACTATACAGTAGGAATATTGAAATGAGTTCCTAATAGATTACATGTTAAATATAATAATATTTTAAGTGTTTTAAACAAAATATAGGTATTTTTTAGGATATTTTAGACAACATATAGGTAAAATTTTAAATACTATAGTTGTCCTTAAAAGCAATAATGTGTCTGCAAAACTTATCAGGAACTTTTTTGCCTTATAAAATTTGTTGATAAGGATTTAAAATTTCAAATTGTTTTGATGTTTTCTACCCCGCTTTATACATTTTTTGCGAACAGACCAATGTAGCTTGTTAAAGTTATCTAAACATTTTTTTAGAAATACTTGCAATATTTAAAATGAATTGAAAGCGTGTGTGTTTAGTTATAAATATAAAAGCTTAATAATATAGCGAATTACATAAGATGCGCTTTAAAATAACAAACGCTTTAAATTAGGTTTTCCACTATATTTACCCTAAAACCGTCCTTAGGTAAATAACTTTCAGAACATCTATATAAATAATATTTTTTGGTGATTTTACCAGGATATTTATACGCATTAGTTGATATAGTCCTTAGGATATTGCTTGGGGTAAATAATTGTTTTTGGTGCACTATACACACTATTAATATCAAATAAAACCAATTTTTAAAAACACACTTAGTTAATTAGTTGCCCGTAAAATATATTTGTCCATTTACCGTATAGGTACTACACTTATTTTAGTAAAAACTGTTATACTGGATATAAACCTTATTTAAATAAGAATTTATTATTTTTATTACATATTTACTAATTAAAAATTAAATTAAACCTAATTTTTAAAAGAAAAGATCCAGCAATAGTTCTTTTGTGGTCTAAAAATATGAAAAAAAAAAGAAACATAAAAGCAGTATTTTAAAGAAAATACAAAAATTTTACATACATTTACAAAGTCAGTGGCGTACCGTTTTTGTTGGAAGTTGCCTCTCGAGACGCCACTGGACTTATTAAATGTAATTAGGTTAGTAATAAATTACCCCCTTAATGTCATTAATAATTCTGCCAAATTAAAACAAAATTGAAAAAGAATAGTTAGGATATTTAAAAAAAATGTTTTTTTGAAATTTTAACACTCTGTATCTGAAAAGTTAAGAGTAAGGAAGGACATATGTTAATATGAACTTTTCTTTTTAAAGTAAGCTATGGAATCATACCCTGTGTTTTCAGCCATCAATTTAATTACACCCCTGTATACAGAGTGTTAAATACCGGGTGGTGTATCGCCAGACTGGCCAAAAGAAATCCCATGTAAATTTTAATACATTTAAATAGCTTCCCTATTAATTTTATAACAAAATTGGGTAATTCTCTAGGAAACCTGCGGCAACTCCGATTTTGACGAAATTTGGTATACTGGGGTTTTTGGGCGCTGATCACAAATCTGAAAGAATTTTGCGGAAACGTTTCGTTCTTGAGATATTCATCATCAGACTGGAATTTTAAACTAATCCTAGTTTAAGAATTCGAACTTAGTTTAAATTGTTAGTTAAAATTTGAACTTTGATGATGAATATCACGAGAACGAAACGTTTCCGCCAAAAAATCTTTCAGATTCGTGATCAGCGCCCCAAAAACCCCGTATACCAAATTTCGTTAAAAATCGGAGTTGCCGCAAGTTTCTAGAAACTGACCCAAAATTGTATTGGACTATTTTAAAAACATCTCATAGAATAAGCTCACAAACTAAATTTCGTTATTTTCTAATTAGCCAATTAAAAGTTAAAAAAAAAATCTATTAGTTAAATGGTTGGCTAACCAAGATATAACCGTAATGAATCCACCCTTATAGTCCAAGCGCCTGTGAAGCGGTAGACCTTCGTTATTTTGTAAAAGCTGAAAGTTTGTCAGCACATGCTCCCAACATAGGTAAAAGCGATGGTAGAATATGAAGTTTGGCTCATAGTGGCTTTGGCAGGTACCAGGTACCAAAGGTTCATAAATTCAAACTAAGGTTTTGTCATTTTGTAAAAGCTAAATTTTACATTATGTTACTTGGGTACCTATTAGAAGATATTTTCTTAGTCGCCAGACAGTTTTGACAGTTCCGACCCACTTGACAAACAAATATTTTGGGGTGGTCCAATAGTCCGATAAAGACCAATATTTCTGTTATTTGACAAGATATAACAAAAAGTGTTCCATGAGATTTGTAGGGTTTCCGAATGAGAATGTCATAAAAATAATTTTCATGTATACAGAGTGTCCAAAAAAAAGTTATTTTTAGGTTAATTAAAAAAATGTTTTTGGAACACTTTGTATACATTAAAATATTTTTGAGTACATGCCTATTTAAAAAACAACTCTTATATAAGACTTTTTTTCATATCTTGTTAAATAACAAAAAATATTGTACATGAGATCGGACCATTGAGTCACTCCAAAATGTTTGTCTGCCATGGAGTTGGAACTGTCAAAACTGTCTTGCCGATTGGGAAAGTATCTTTTAAGAGTTACCCAAGTAACATATATAAAATTTAGCTTTTTACAAAATAATAAAGTTTTTGTTTCAATTAATTAACCTTTGGTACCTCGTACCTGCCAAAGCCTCTATAAGCCAAACTTCACAATCTACCATTACTTCTACCTATGTTGGAAGCATGAATTGACTAACTTTCAGTTTTTACAAAATAACGAAGGTCTAAAGTGTCCTTCAGGTTAGAAAAATGACTTAGAACTTTTTGTTTCAATCCCTTTATAAATTTGAATATAAAATTAATAAAGAGCAACAAAATATCTTTTAAAAGGTCCTCTTGTTATGTTGCATTAACATAAAATAAACGGTTTCCGAGAAAACGACTTTTAAACATTTACATACGTTTAATTAGAAATTCTGATTTTCAAAATTAACAAGCAAGCCTTGAAAACAAACGTTGTTTATGGGTAATTTTTTATTGATATGTATGCAAAATTTGGCGGAAATCAGTACACTAGAAAAAAGTTATTAGAAAAAATACAAAAAAGTATTTTTCTCTAACATCCTGTATCTCCGTTAATTTTGAGTTTTAAAATTTTTATGTAGAAGTTTGTTGCATGAATTTTTTGGGCATAATCGCCCACAGAAATCCTGACGAGTAATTTTCGGACACCCTGTAAGCAGTATTGGTAGTTTTTTAGAAACCTACGGCAACTCCGATTTTAACGAAATTTGGTATACGGGGGTTTTTGGGGCGCGGAGCACGAATCTGAAAGATTTTTTGGCGGAAACGTTTCGTTCTCGAGATATTCATCAACAAAGTTCAAATTTGAACTAAGCTTATTTTCACTATATTCCCCTTCTTTTTGCACACAATTCTTGATTTAAAGCTAAAGTGTCATAAAATATTTAATTTTCACCTTTTAAAACCCCGTTTTTCTACGTTTTTTACATTATTTTTGCATTAAATTGCGTGGCTTTTCTTTGATAATGCGGCAACCATACATACACATAGGGCTTCATGACACACTGGAATTGAAATGATTCAAAGTATAGCTATGCAATTTAATGCAAAAATAATGTAAAATACGTAAAAAACGGGGTTTTAAAAGGTGAAAATCAAATATTGTGTGCCACTTTGGCTTTAAATCAAGAATTGTGTGCAAAAAGAAGGGGAGTATTGTAAAAATAGGATTAGTTTAAATTTCAAGTCTGATGATGAATATCTCAAGAACGAAACGTTTCCGCCAAAAATTCTTTCAGATTCGTGATCCGCGCCCCAAAAACCCCGTATACCAAATTTCGTCAAAATCGGAGTTGCCGCAGGTTTCTAGAAAATTACCGCAGTATTTGCTAGCCAGATGCTTATCTTACCTTTGGGCATTCCACATGGTGCTTTAGTTCTGGAACTATCCAAAAATCCAAGTCGTACTTTCGAGCCGGCGGAAACACTAGTGCGACATGTCCTCACTTACGTCTACACAGTACAAAACAACTAGGAACACAGCACAAAAACACTGTCAGAGGCCTTTGGCAGATCATGGTTAATCGTTGCAAAGAAGTCATTTTTTAACGTGTTAAATGTCAGATTAAAATTTATTTGTTACATACAGTACCATAACATTTGCAGGTCGCGTATATTTTCACTTGCTTTTATTCGATAATAGTACCTGTTGTAGGTACCTATAAAGCGATTTAGAAAAAAACACCTTTTTCACATATTTAAACGCCCGCGCATACGTGTAAATCAAATATTTTCTTCGTTGGTACTGCTTGAGAACCGCGCGCGTATATCTGGTACGACCTCTTCGTTTGGTACCGCTCGCTTGTGATTTTCTCTTGCGGAACACCTTGTATGACTTCGTGTGGTGGGATTAGGTAAGAGGTGCGCCGAGGAATGACTACTCGAGTGTAGTACCATCAAGTACCCATAAGTATTGTTGGTAAGTAATACATGGAGTGTACGAGGCAAGATTAAAAGAAAGTGTTAAATTCCTTTAGAGGATATTACTTAGCGGGTAGAATAAACTGGTATTTATGTATACACGATAAGTAAAAAAATACCGCAACTTTGAATACAGAATTATGTATGTTATGTTATTAGATGTTAATCCATCTTCTCCTCTGTCCCATCAACATTGTTCAAGCAGAGAAAGATGCAGTTTTTTCATTTCACAGCACCTGTTGAACAACTCGGTAGTGCCCCCCACGGACGTTTTTATATTACTATCTAAAAATGTCTTTCCGGCAGGGGTCGAACCCGGGCCTTCTGGCTAAGAGATCAAATGGTCATGTCGTAAATCGTAGTCGTATAGAACGAACAGTTTAAAAATGTAAATTCGGTGCTCTTTGATAAGAAAAAAATCACAAAAAAGTATAAGACAAATAAATCGGCATGCGGCCGCCTTTGCTATATTTCTTTTTATGATATGCCGGTTGATGCAGGTGGTCATCGCACTATGGGATAGAAATTAATTTTTTTGGACAAAATTCTGAAACTTACCAATCTAACTTAAATTGAGGTGCTTTTTACTGGAAAAATATTATAAATTATTACAAATGCTTTTTAGAAACCTAAAACTTATTATATGTTATTATAAATTTACACCCCCTTAACATTATTATTTTTATTGTACAAAATAAACTAAAATGTCAGCTTGTTTGGTTAATTCGGTAGTATTCTAATTAGTAATCCGATGATTATTATCTCATATGATATACAGGGTACGACAATAGGTATGATTTTTTAAATCGACCCTGAGTAAATTATTCTTAGAAGCGTAATAGAGATACATCTTCCCAACTTTTTTATTTTTAACGTATAAAATAAATTAAAAACACTGTTTTGTTTGGTACATTCTGTAGAATCCATATCTTTCATCAGAATGCTTTTATCTTTAGGATATACAGTGTAGGACAAAACATATTCAATTTTAAAATGGAAAACCTTGTAAATTATAAAAAATCTTGTATTTGTCCTTACACTCAGAAGTAGCAAAAAGTAGAAAGGCAATTGTAAGTACAAAAACCGATAAAGAAAAAGGTAAAAAATCTTTGAGAAAAGTAGCGAGACTTCGCGAGACTGCATCGGAAACACAACAATAGCTCTTATTATTTAAACTCTTTTACTTTTTTTAGTAAACAAGGCTAATAATAAATTAAGTAGATTAAATGTTGTATATTTATGTTTACTTAAAATACATTTTCAAGTTTCTTATTACCCCAATAGAAGTCGTCATATCCTTTTATAATTTTGCGTACATGTAGTTTGAGTATCTACTTTGAAATACACAGCATGAGCCATTAAAATTTCAAAGTTGCTTTTGGCCAAAATAATGGATTTCTAAACCATAGTGTATAGGCGCGTCGCTATAAAGGATAGCGGCGCCTTTGTATAAAATAGTCCGATTGCAGGCGGCCTTTTTTATGTTTTTTGTAGTATTTTCAAAGTGTACCGAATTTGCGCTTTAAAATTTTCTTACTATATGTTAAGTTATCGGATGTTAATCCATCTTCTCCTCTGTCCCGTCAACATTGTTCAAGCAGAGAAAGATGCAGTTTTTGCATTTCACAGCACCTTTTAGACAACTCTATAATGCCACTACGGACGTTTTTATATAATTATCTAAAAATGTCTTTCCGACAGGGGTCGAACCCGGGCCTTTTGGCTTAGAGATCAAATGGTCATGTCGTAAATCGTAGTCGTATAGAAGGAACAGTTTAAAAATGTGAATTCGGTGCTCTCTGATAAGAAAAAAATCACAAAAAGTTTAAAGCAAATAAATCGGCATGCTTGTCTTCGCGGTCGCCTTTGCTATATTTCTTTATGATATGCCGGTTAATGCAGCTGGTCATCGCACTATGGGATAGAAATTAATTTTTTGGTCAAAATTCTGAAACTTCTAAATCATTACAAGTGCTTTTGGAAACTTAAAACTTATTATATGTTATTATAAATTTACACCCCTTAACATTATTATTTTTATTGTACAAAATAAACGAAAATGTCAGATTGTTTGGTTAATTCGGTAGTATTCTAATCAGTAATCCGATGATTATTATCTCATATGATATACAGGGTACGGCAATAGGTAGTAAATAAAGAAAAAGGTAAAAAATCTTTGACAAAAGTAGCGAGACTGCATCGGAAACACAACAATAGCTCTTATTATTTGAACTCTTTACTTTTTAGTAAACAAGGCTAATAATAAACTGAGTAGATTAAATGTCGTATATTTATGTTTACTTAAAATACATTTTCAAGTTTCCTATTATCCCAATAGAAGTCGTCATATCCTTTTTATAAGTTTGCGTACATGTAGTTTGGAGTGTCTACTTTGCAATACAGAGCATGAGCCATTAAAATTTCAAAGTTGCTTTTTGGCCAAAAATTTTGGATTTCTATCCCATAGTGTATCGGCGCGTCGCTGTAAAGGATAGCGGCGCCTTTGTATAAGCTAGTCCGATTGCAGGCGGCCTTTTTATGTTTTTTGTATTATTTTCAAAGGGTACCGAATTTGCGCTTTTAAAAATGTTCTTACTATAAATGAGAGGGTACATACAGGGTGAGTTTTTTTTGATGTTTAGTAAAAGGATCTCAGAAACCCCTGTAGCTACAGACCTAATTTAAAGGAGAAAGAATTGCAGTTTATAGAGCTTAATTTAAATTACTTATGGATTCGTTCAAAAAAATCCTGGCTTACTAGATATTTTAAAAAACCCGTTTTTTCCAATTTTTTTCTTCTGTAGCTCTATTAATATTCGAAATACAAAAAAAAGTTTAAATAGGAAATTTGTAGAGAATTATCTTCTTAATAAAAAGGTAAAATCCATTATTTAATATAGCAGTCCGTTTTTGAGCTACGACATACTATTTTTTTTTATGGAAACCATAGTTGGCTATGACATTTTTATAGGCCTTTGTATAAGCTCTTTATCTATGTATACTAAGAGATACTTTAAATTAAAAAATAACGTAGTTTTGGACATAATATTTTTTAAATTTGTGTGTTTTTCTAGTTGGCACGAAAAAATAAATTAGTACTGAGAATTCCTTTTCTTTTTTGACAGCCTTTCCAATAAATATTTCTAACTTTTATACCTATTTCTTGTGAGATTCAGTTTACGTAACAATAATTATTTATGATTATAATGTGTAAGCTTTGAGCCATAAGGCCATGGGCGCCGGAAGAGGGTGCAGGGAGTGCACTTGCACCCCTTTGCTTTTGAAAATGTACGAAAAGTAGTAAGTTTTGCAAAAAAGTATTAATTTAAGGCATTTTAAGATGTTTTGCACCCCCTGGCTATTGGGAAAGGAGTAAAGCAGAGGTAAAATCTAGTCATTTTGCGTGTCAAGGGACCTTTTTTAATTTTCCTAAACTTTTTTTATTTTTTTCTTTATTTGTACCCCCTGGAAGTCATCCTGCCGGCCCCCATACATAAGGCAACAAATTTGGTTTAGAAAATCATGGGTATAGGCATTATCAGTGGAATTTTTAAATAGCTAATATTCCTCTTTTTACTTCGTTTAATTAAAAGCACTATTTTTAATTATTATAGTCTGACTAAATCTATTCGTCCAAAATTGACAAACCTAGAGAAAACATATCTACCTATTAGCCCTGTAAAAACTCAAAATATAGGCGCAACAGATAAAAATTTATCATTAGTTAAAAAGTGTGGAAGTTTAATTTGGCCCACACTATAGATGAAAAAGTTTGAAACTATCCAGGACTTTCCTAGCCCGCTTGGGCATCTATAGTTTAAAGTGGGTGGCAAACTATAAATAAAAACCATGTAAAACTAAGAAAAATAGCAATAATAATACAAAGTTAGGCCTCGCAAACAAATAAAAATAAATAAAATTGGTCAGACTAGGCCAAAGTTGGGCATTGCAAAATACACATTTTTTTCACACACACACGGCTTGCGTGCCGCTGATGAAACTCGTTTCAATCGTGAAATATTCGTAGAAATTCAATGAGATGCGATTACCACATAAGTGCACATCTTCATTTCCATTTTAATTAATTTTTATTGTTTTGTATTCGATAAATGTACAGCAAAACATGTTTTATTATATTAAGTAAAAATATAAACTTATCTTTTTACATTACAGGGAAAAATTGTTTTCTCTGATCGGACGGAAATCTAAATATTTCCAATACGATTTTTTACCTCAAAATGCATTATTCCTGTAGGTAGCAGGCGTTACTAGGCAACGGACTTTTCCCAGGCTTGGCCGGTAATATTTTTTTAAGTGTCACTGATGCCGTTTGTCAATCAACAATACATGACAATGTGATACTATAAGAACGTAATACATCACGTGAATCAAAAATCGATCACAAAACTTAAGGGGGTGATTCTACTTGACAAAAATAAGGGTAGAGCTTCATATAATTTTTTTCAAAATGTCATTCGTTTTCGAGTTACAAGCCGTCAAAGTTCAATTTTTATTTTGGTTTTTTTCGCCATATTGCATTTATTTTTTAACCAATCCAGTTGATATTTGGCACACAAATCGAGCTTTGCAGATTCTAAAATTTTTAGACAAAAGTACTTTTTTAAAATAACACCAGAGGGCACTTTTAAACTTTTTATTTTGACAGATATGGCAAAGCTGGGGGCGCCATTATATATTCTAAATCCAACAAGTTTCTCTGTTGGGAGCTGCAAGAGGAGGGACTATACTGGATAATTCGATAATTCGTCGGAGCAGAAGCCGTAAAAGTATCTATAGAAAAGCGATAGATCTCCCACAACTCGACGATGGGCAAGAGAAGGAAGTCTTTGAGTAAGCAAAGGATCATTAATAAGACGAACAGCTCTTCTTTGAATGGCATCAAGAATGCTGAGGGTTGTAGGGGATGCCATTCCCCATACATGAGAACAATATTCCAGAGAGGGTCGAATTTGGGACACATACAAAGTGTATAAATTGGAACAGGAAAAATACTTTTTGGCTCGAAAAAGAAATCCAAGCTTATTTGAAGCCGCAGTGGCTATAGATACAATACCAAAAGGGTGAATATCAGTATTTTGTGAACAAAAATATGTAAGAAATATTAGGCCATTTTTTTTTGCTCTACCACATTTTGAGGACTGACAACAAAAATATAACTTCTTTTTGAATGGGAGGACGCCATAAATATTTCTATGACTTTGAAACTATTAAAAAATATGTTATTAATCACAGATATTAAGGAAAAAATTAGAAACTAGTACTTAACAATTTAAATTTATCTCACCATAATTATGACTTGATATGATACATTAACCATGCGTTTATAAATAATACATCAAGGCCCGACCCTGTATAACCAAGGTAACTTTCGCCGAAAGAACTCGTTTTTGATTAAATGCGAAATCAAAACACTTAGACATACCCGGTTCTGTGATAACGTAATAAATAAATACACTTGGTACTCGGTGCTGATGGTTCAACAAGTGTTTTTGACCCACATTTTCACTTGTAAAAATCTCAGAAACAACATCGTACTTGTGCCGATTAATTTGTTGATGTGACCGGTTTGCAAAATTCATGATCTATTATTATTTTAGATTAAAATTTAACTGGGTTTAGGACGAATAGACAATTAAGGAATATTTTCTTGTTAGGTGCTTACAGCAGCTGTAAGCACTTTCATTTTTTGACAAATCAATGACGTCAGTCTTACAGCAGCTCACAGCTGATGACAGAGTCGTGCCTTGTCGAAGCTTTGTTTGGTAAAAACTGTGGAAATTTACCATTTTCATTTTGGTTGTATATTTTGCAAGGATTTCCAGTTGTTAATGTTTTTGGTTAGTTTAGAGACTTCACATATTATTGGTTCGAACTCGTTTTATTTTAGAGATTTTAATAGTGTTTAGTCGAATAGTTTTCAGTCATTCGTGTTTTTATATACATATGATACTGATGAGTGTCCGCTAATTAATGGTACACAGAAAAACCACAGATTTCTTATGCGAAAATACCCATTTAGGATTTAAACAAACATACCTATATCCAAATGTTAATGATAAGGAAGATACGGGGTGTTAAAGGGATATAAATATTTTTTATTCATGCATTTCGATAATTTCTGATATGTTTTAACATTTTAATAAATAAATACACTTGGTACTCGGTGCTGATGGTTGAACAAGTGTTTTTGACCCACATTTTCACTTGTAAAAATCTCAGAAACAACATCATACTTGTGCCGATTAATTTGTTGATGGGACCGGTTTGCAAAATTCATGACCTATTATTATTTTATGTTAAAATTTAACTGGGTTTAGGACGAATAGACAATTAAACCATTAGATCAGCTGACGTGTTTATTTGTAGTCCCTGGGCAAATAATGAAATGGACTGGAATGATAAGAACACTTTTAAAACCTTTTTGGGGAGATTCCTTTTAACGAGTCTACTGGGTGTTGCTCCGTCGAGCGGGACATAGGGAATCCCATGTAAATTTTGAAGTAGTCAAATATTGGCTCCCCTAATTATTTTAGAAAAAAATGATATTAGGATTTATTGAAGAACACAGTAAGTTCCATTCAAAATGAAAATTTGAGCAATTTTCAACCAACCAGTAAAGAGTAAACTGCTTAATACTTCTGCAACGTAGTATCTCATTATGCACCCTGTACTCTAGAAATCAACAATTAAAACACCATATCGATTTATTAGTGACAATTTAGATCATTAATTTATAATGTCATTGCCAAAACTGAACAATTTTATACGGGAATTTCAAAAGAATCCTCGCATTCCATTTTAGTTTACAGCTAATTCCAACACATGCACTTACAGTTACGCAAGACAATAAAACAAATTTTTCTACATTTAGAAGTCAATTTATGACAAAAATATCAGGATTTAATCAAATGCTCAAATATTCCTCCATTGATCTGCCAGACAATAACCGAAACGATTATAAAACTCATTTCTTACGTTGGCTAGTTGGTACATCGATATTCTGGCACATTCAGCGGAAATAGCATTCCTTAGCTGGACTAAACTTTCATATTTTTTATTGGTAGCTTAGTTTTTAAATGTCCCCATAGAAAAAATCGTTTGGCGAAAGATCACGTCGATTTTCTTCACATTTACAATTTTTGATTACTGTGCCTGTAGTTTCAAATTTTTTATCGTCCGTTCTACTGTCGATTTACTTGGTATTGGCCTATTGGGAAAATAGGCTGCAAACATGTCCGCTACTCTTCGATAACTATTTTCCTGGTAAAACCATTTTATAATAGTGATTTTTTCTTGATTTAAGTAGTTCATTATTTAAGAATGATGTGACATTGATCTGACAACTTAAGAGTAAGAGGTAAAATAATTTTTCTAGTATTTTATTATAAACTTCTAATAATACAAGGCGGGTAAGAAGATAGGAGATTCGTAACTTATTTTAGCATTTATCTCTTAGCTCGCGGACTGAGAAGAGCTGAAATTTGTACACTGGGTACAACTTTTCGTGCTCTTTAAAAATCCTAATTATATTTTCTTCTAAAATAATTAGGGGAGCCAATATTCGACCACTTCAAAATTTATATGGGATTCCTTATGTCCCGCCTCGACGGAGCAACACCCGGTAATTCAAATGTGCCGCCATTTTTGTATGCTTTCCGGCAATTCGCCTGCATGTAAAATTTATTGGCAATTGAGTGTTTATTTAGGGTTGACTTTTTAATGCGTATTAGATGTTGGCATAATATTGCCACCAATTGCCAATGCTTTGCCATCAATGCCAATATGAAAATGTATATTGCCGGCAAATATTGTTTGCTGGGATGAAATTCGCGTTTCGCAATTCGCTTTTCGCGTCTGTATGAACTAGCTTTTAAGTCGTACTTAAAGTGGAACTGTTATTTACTGCAACACATAATTAAAAACCATTTTTAGAACGAACTAAATGATATCTCGCATTTCTAACGCGCAAAAAGGCATCAGAGAGATGAAGATGAAGACAATACAACAATCGCCGCTGACTCCGAAAAGCACAACCGTGACGGTACATGGTACGCTCGGTGCACATGGTACTGTAGTACTGCAATGGCTCCGGGCAATTATTCCGTAAATAAGCCGTTCTTTGCTTGCAATAAAAGCCGACTAAGAAGATCATAGTTTTGAGTGCAAAAAGGTATTAATATACAGGGTGGCTGGTTATTATTTGATATATACAGGGCACAGGAAAGTCTTTCTGTAAGCGAAGGATCATTAATAGGGCGAACAGCTCTTCTCTGAATGGAATCAAGAATTCTGTGGGTTGTGGTGGACAACATTTCGAAGATGTGAAAAAAATATTCCAGAGAGGATCGGGTTTAGGATACATACAAACTATACAACACCCGCACTCTGTCATTCAAAAGAAAGAAGAAATAGGCAGGAAAGAAATTTTCTTTCTATTTCTTGTCTTTACTCTGTATTATTCGTTCTAAATAGTTCGTAAATCTTCGGCAGTGAAAAATAATAGACTACTGGACCTGAAAACGTTGGGTTCTTGTGGAAAAATTCAACCTTTATAGAAAAATGCATTTGGTATTTCTTAAAATATATGTTTAATGTTTTACCAATCAATTATTGATCTGTAATACCTTAGAAACGGAATATGTTATGGTAGCAATAATACCTGCCATCATACCTAGGGCATTATAAGCGAGCATTATGATAATGCCCGCTTATAATGCCCTAATGCGCTAATATGGAAATTTTATTGCTTATCCAATTTTATTTTCACAATAAAGATCAAGTTTATACAAAAATATTTTTTCTTTAAACAATACTAAAAATTAAACTTTATTTCCAAAATAAAAATTACAATTTTGAAATGTCCCGGAAAATGTAGCTGATCCCACTATAAAATGGTCGGTGTTTTTGTGATGGTAGCAGCGGTGGTAGCACTAACGCTATTTTGTATAGAGGAACAGTCCATTAAAGAATTTTCAATAGTCGATACCGAATTAACCTCGGAATTAACTGAATTGGCAATCATTTTGGCTACTTTGTTTTTGGATGAAATACTTTCTTCTATATATCCTTCAGCTACTGAAAAGCTTTTCCATTTCCCATGTTGTTTTAGCGTTTCAAACGAAGTACCTGCCTCACAAGTAAAGTTGACGATGTGCGACGCAAACAGTGGCCGGTGTATGCTTCTGCATTATCCAATTTTAAAAATTTGCGATCAATGTTGGGACGCTTCCTATGGTATTTTTTCCAATGGGTTGTACTGTACATCGACCCTTTCTATAGGTAAGAAAAAATCTTCGCTCCTTTATTCCAGCTGGTCTTAATGTTGTGTACTTTTTTATTAAATTTAAAGCGCCTAAATCTTTTTTCAATGATAGTAAAACTTTTTGAAGTTGAAGTTTTAGTTTCTGATACCTTTATAACCAAGACTGTTCCTCTATCTTCAATGTCATCAATAGTCATTTTGACCAACTCATCTCGTCTTAAACCTTCAAACACCCAT
This sequence comes from Listronotus bonariensis, assembly GCA_014170235.1. Classification (NCBI taxonomy): domain Eukaryota; kingdom Metazoa; phylum Arthropoda; class Insecta; order Coleoptera; family Curculionidae; genus Listronotus; species Listronotus bonariensis. The sequence continues at coordinate 58,989 of JACEGR010002323.1, read as the reverse complement.
TACCAATATGACTTTGTGGTACCAAGTAGATATCATCAGGAGCCTTCTTAATAAATTTTAATATTTGTTCTCCTTCCAAAACTTTAGACTTCTTCGGGACGTATCCTTTCGACTTAACTTTTAAAAAAGATATGAGACGATGGTATTGCGAAATGTCTATATTTTCATAGACCATCAACGTAGACCTTAGGTTGGAATACTTGGTCCAGAGAGATTCGGACTGTATCGTTGACTAAAAATAATAAAGTTTGTTAAACATATGTATTAAAATAAAATCAATAACTTACCAGTTCCTGAAAATATGCCATTCTAAAACGGTTTCGGTTATTTGAAGAATTGCGTCTGCATCTTTCCAAATACCAAATATTCCATATTCCCGATCATACTGTTGCCTTGATTTAACTGGCAAAAGATTTTCGGTCGCTTTTATGGCCTTTTCTCTTATATTTTGTGGAATTTCTTCCATTTTGAGCAAATCGTTAATCAAAAATGCCAACTGACTAACTGATAGAAACATCAAAGTCAAACTTAACACCTAGTCATTATCTACTTACGTATACAGGTACAGGTGCAACTTATTTTTTTATATTGCGAATAAATAATGTAATTAGTCATTGAAAACTCTCTTTTTGGGTAAAACATAAAGCATTGTATGCACCACGGGCTTTACTGGACTGATGGATGCCCATCAGGTCGAAATCTAGCCTCGGGCTATTTCGACCTTCCAGGGCATTATAGTCCTAGTAACGCCCTTGATACATAAATAGCTATTTTATTTTTTGCTCCAAATGAAATTAAGAAACGGAGCAGCAATTTTTATTTAAAACGTAGCAAAACCTATGTTGTCACAAGCTTTACTGGTCTGACATCAGATATATCTTTAAATGGTAATTAGGTCAAAACCATATTTTCTCTGAGAAAAGATATTTAGCAGATGGTGCTTTAATAGACAAAAGAAAAGAACTGAAGAATTTCTGGATGAAAATAAAAAATTTGTACAAGAGGCGCATTGATATCTCGTTAAACAAATAAAAACTGGTTGTTGAATATTTGTAGAATATATTTTTTTAGTCATAATAAAATGCTATTATTCATCTATTTAATAATGCTAATAAATATGTGTATTTCAAAACGACAAACAAGAAAACCGGTACAATGAATGACAAATGCAATATACGCGGCCTTGTGGAATGCGGAACAACAATGCCCGGCATCTTGACTCAGGCTAATGAATTATCCATCAAATACACCTCTCTCAACATTTCAGAATCGTTTGCTTAATATTGCAAGAAGTAGGCGATGAAACAATACTAATGGAGGCTTCTTACACACGTAAAGGATTTTTAAATTAATATGTTCTCTTTATTACTAGCGATTCGAGTTAAGAAATAAGGTATGAAAAAACATGTTTGTACGACCGGGCTTAAAATACATATTTACGCTCCCATTTGAAGGCGTAAAATAGAACTTTCACGCCCTAGGGCAAAAGTAACATGTAATGCGGGCGCATTTATAAATTTTATAAAACAATAATAAAGTTAAATGGTAATAGTTCGATATAGCGGTTTTCGCTATTATAAAAGATTTTTGAAAATTCTTTTCAGGGCGTTTCTATAGGTCGATTATGACAGCAAATCTGTGTGCGCGTTTTCCAAAATCCATATCTATAATTTATTATTAATAAAAACATATTTACGGGACGGTGAATGAACAGGGGTGCTGGGTGGGGACAAAACAATATAAATCCAACGTCAAACACAAGAAAACATTAATACACTGCACTCGGGACACATGAAAAATGTAAATTAATTTTGAAAGGTATTAAATTTTTCGAAAAACTGTCAGACACATATGAGATATCTCGTCCGCCATTAATTAAAGAAGGAAAATAGGCGCATTCATTTTGGTCAGCTGATAACAGATGGAGTTCGTCATTATGAAAATGACAGTCTTGATAGAAGCTGTGTTGCCAAACTTCTTATGAAGAATTAACACCAAGGCTATTTCTGGGGATTATCCACCATTTCCATGGAGTACATTTTTTGTGGAAATGCCTCCTTCTTTATGTTTAGGTATTTTTCCTTTCTTCTCTACAAATTATAATAGGAAGAAGGAATAACTTAATTTTTCATATGAATTTCTCTCCTGTATCTTCCTTTTTAAGCTATTGACACTTTCTCACTTTATTTAGCAACATCGCAAGACATTTACAGTTCTTTGCACACTCTTCTTTTTTTTATGCAGTGACAGCCATGGCGGGATTGTTGTTCTATTATTTATTTTTAATTTTTTTAAACAATTTTTTGCACATTTTTGTAAACAGAAAGTGCGATGTGTACTGTGAAATACTGTTTTTGGGCGTTTAGTGGTAGATTTCTCACTGTTTTGTCCCCACCCAGCACCCCTGTTCATTCCACTCGTCCCGTACATATGTTTTTATTAATAATAAATTATAGAAATGAATTTTGGAAAACGCGCACACAGTTTTGAGTCATAATCGACCTATAGAAACGCTCCTGAAAAAGCATTTTTATTAACACGCTTTTATTAACTTGGGTTGTAACTATCTATCTATCTATGTAACGGAATCTTTGAGCCTAATTTTAACCAACTTCCAGCTATTCGATTTCTTTGAAACTTTGCACACGTGTCAAGGACCGATGAAGATGCAATAATTTAAAAACAGTATCCCGTTATCTTTTTTGAATCGCCAGGAAAAAAAATTCCATTATATTATAAAAACAACACCTAGGATGCCATCTGTTGGCAACATTTCAAACTTTGCTATTAAATGAAGAAGAAATTTTTTAGTTTTTACACAATTTGGTTAGTTGCACCATTGGTGTTCAATTTTTATGAACAATAAAAATATAGGGTTAGTTGCACCATTGGTGTTCAATTTTTATGAACAATAACAGTTAATAAATGCCGTTAACACGCTTTTTATTAACTTGGGTTGTAACTATCTGGCTATGTAACGGAATCTTTGAGCCTAATTTTAACCAACTTCCAGCTATTCGATTTCTTTGAAACTTTGCACACGTATTAAGGAAACATGACAATGCAATAATCTGCAAACAGTATCCCGTTATCTTTTTGGATCGCCAGGAAAAAAATTCCATTATATTATAAAAACAACACCTAGGTTGCCATCTGTTGGCAACATTTCAAACTTTGCTATTAAATGAAGAAGAAATTTTTAGTGGGTTGCAATATATTGGCAACGGTCCAAACATTGCCTGGATTGCCATCTGTTGGCAAAATTTCAAACTTGCTACTTAATGAAGAAGAAATTTTTAGTGAGTTGCAATCTGTTGGAAAAATTTTAAAATTTGCCACTCTTGTTCATTAAAAAATTTTTCGCCATTTTGTCAAGAGTAGCAGAAACTAAAAAATGAAAAATAATTAATAGTTTAAAAAACTAAAAAACACGCTTTTATATGCAACCGAACTAAAAATTAGAAAATAATTTTTCATTAAAAAAAATATTGTCATTTCATAGTAAAAAGCGTGGGGTGATAAATATATTAAATGTTATAATTATTATATTTGCAAATATCTATGATGGAAAAGTTATGAAAAAATAGTAAAATGCACCCCACGCTTTTTACTATGAAATGACAATATTTTTTTTAATGAAAAATTATTTTCTAATTTTTAGTTCGGTTGCATATAAAAGCGTGTTTTTTAGTTTTTTTAAACTATTAATTATTTTTCATTTTTTAGTTTCTGCTACTCTTGACAAAATGGCGAAAAAATTTTTTAATGAACAAGAGTGGCAAATTTTAAAATTTTTCCAACAGATTGCAACTCACTAATAAATTTCTTCTTCATTAAGTAGCAAAGTTTGAAATTTTGCCAACAGATGGCAATCCAGGCAATGTTTGGACCGTTGCCAATATATTGCAACCCACTAAAAAATTTCTTCTTCATTTAATAGCAAAGTTTGAAATGTTGCCAACAGATGGCAACCTAGGTGTTGTTTTTATAATATAATGGAATTTTTTTTTCCTGGCGATCCAAAAAAGATAACGGGATACTGTTTGCAGATTATTGCATTGTCATGTTTCCTTAATACGTGTGCAAAGTTTCAAAGAAATCGAATAGCTGAAGTTGGTTAAAATTAGGCTCAAAGATTCCGTTACATAGCCAGATAGTTACAACCCAAGTTAATAAAAGCGTGTTAACGGCATTTATTAACTGTTATTGTTCATAAAAATTGAACACCAATGGTGCAACTAACCCAATTGTGTAAAAGAACTTATTAATTTTTATTGTTCATAAAAATTGAACACCAATGGTGCAACTAACCAAATTGTGTAAAAACTAAAAAATTTCTTCTTCATTTAATAGCAAAGTTTGAAATTTTTCCAACAGATGGCATCCTAGGTGTTGTTTTTATAATATAATGGAATTTTTTTCTGGCGATCCAAAGCAGGATAACGGGATACTGTTTGCAGATTATTGCATTGTCATGGGTCCTTAATACGTGTGCAAAGTTTCAAAGAAATCGAATAGCTGGAAGTTGGTTAAAATTAGGCTCAAAGATTCCGTTACATAGGCAGCCAGATGGATAGATAGTTACAACCCAAGTTAATAAAAGCGTGTTAAAAAAGGATTTGCTTACCAGAACTAATCAGACCCTCCACCTATACTCCTACCGTAATAATAACAGAACTATAGTAATGCAACAAGACTGACACCAATTTAAGAGTCTTTACACTTGGTTTTGTTCAAATTATTTCAAGTTATAATTTAAAGAAGAGCTATTCGTCTCATTAATGATCCTTCACTTACAAAAAGTCTTCCCTTACTTGCCTACCGTTGGTTTTTGAGATTTATCGCTTTTCTATAGGTACTTTCATGGCTTTTGCTCTTTGTCCAGTGTAGTTCCTCCACTCACAGTTCCCAACAGAGAATCTCGTAGTGCCGCGCGTATGCATCCCTATACTGTCCAACTGGACAGGCCCCGATCTTCCCACTTTGTTCGTTCTTTATCCCTAGAGTTTCTAGACTGTGGAACCTACTGCCAGCGGAGGTCTTTTCCTTCCCCCTCCAAATCTTCAAGCTTTTAAGTCCTGTGTTAATATACATTGAATATACATTCTTTACAATTTCTTTAGCATCAACAGAAAGATGCTTTCTCTGCTGCTTGCTGTACCACTTGCTTTGCTGCTCGTTGTCGCTTGCTTCATCGTCAGATTCACCTCCACGTTCGTCACATTTTGGAAAATACTAAGCTATTTACTGTTCTAAGATCATATATACCCAAACTCCTTCTTAACACGCTTTTATTAACTTGGGTTGTAACTATCTATCATTAAAGCATTCAGGTAGGTATAGGTAATTAATGTATATTGGGTTTACCTTTATTTTTATTACAATTGATTTTTGCCTACCGAATTTTATTTTCAAGGTACCTACCTACCTGTACCTATTTATCAAATTACACAAAAGGCCAAGTAGTTTTCATTATACCTTTACTTAATTAGGTAGGTAACCATATTATTCATATTATTTCCTTAAAAATTCAAATTGTAATAAAAGTTACCTAGTACCCAAAATTATGTTTTGAAATACTAACTACATACCTGTTTGCACATTTTTACATATTTTTAGACAATTTATATCTATCTATCAATATTTCAATTGCTTCCTCAAAGTAAAAGTAAAAAGTCCACTCGGCCCTGCCTGCAGCTGGACGGAGTCTGCCGGCCGGTAGGAAGATTTATTGAGGCAATATAATCGAAGTCCTTAAGTCAGAACAGTATAAGTATGAATTTCATTTTACAGAGTTTTCATTTCATATTTTGCCACTAACTTTTAGTGTAACCAAGAATGACAAAAAAACGTCCCATTTAAAAGTTTTTGTATTTTTTCATGGTAATGGAAAGTATATTCGTATTTAAATGGCCATATGTCCGAAACTATTAAAGAAAGATATATCAAATGTTGTATTTTTGTAAGGTTTTCAAAAAACCTTTTAATGGTGACATAATATACAGGATGTCTCATTTAACAAAAGTTTTTCTTTTCATTTTTCTGGCATTTCCGATATACAAGTCTGTTTCTTTTTGTGTTTAAAAGATACTAGCTGAAAAATTATACAAAATGTTTTTTTCTGTCTTTGGGTATAGTTAGAAAGGGGTGGCAAAATATAAATAAAACCCCTGTACTTCTCTACTCATAACCGTATAGTCACGTATTTACATTGCAAAAGTAATAATTGAGGTATTTATAAGCAGCGTAAGAACGAGAAAAGGGAAATTAAATTCTCGCCAATCATATTCGCATCGTGCCCTGCGTATAAACAGTATGCAAGGGTGATCCTCGTATCGTTATGCCTCAAATTTTTTGGGAATCGTGGGGCACACTTCTTTTCAAGCAAAAAAACGCAAGCACTTGTATATCCATTTTTATTTATTTCAGAGCCACACGCACCACATGAATGTGCTATTATTTGAAGATAAATACTAAGATAATACTAAAAGTAAATAAAGAATACTAAAAATAAGTTCGTAAAGTAAATAAAAAATATTTTATTTAAAAAAAGGTCAATTGATAATATTTTCAAAATGTCCACCTCAAAAAAAAAAAAAAAAATAAAATGGATATACAAGTTTTGCGTTTTTACTTGAAAGAAGTGTACTTTACGTTCCCAAAATTTGAACATAACGATACAGGACACCTTGTACATACCAAATTAAAAGAAAGCAAGGAATGTCTGCAATGTATACAGGGATGTTTATTTATTAAAGGTTATTAAAATTACAGTGCAAAGATTACGTTCCTCATGTGTACATAGTTTTGAAGTTAAACCAAGGGTTTGACGTAAGTTGGACTATTATTTTTCTCTTTTGAAACAACCCCAATGAATACTTAGATAACATATACCTACTTTGCTCGACGCCATGGCAACTATTACCAAGTTTACAGCAAGCTGCTGCCTTTGATGCGACTCAGCCGTACATATGTGTAATGCTCTTAAACCATCAACCTTTAAATGCATTTCACAGCTCTATCTATGTAACGGAATCTTTGAGCCTAATTTTACCAACTTCCAGCTATTCGATTTCTTTGAAACTTTGCACACGTATTAGGGACCCATGACAATGCAATAATCTGCAAACAGTATCCCGTTATCCTGGTTTGGATCGCCAGGAAAAAAAATTCCATTATATTATAAAAACAACACCTGTGTTGCCATCTTTTAGCAACATCCCAAACTTTTCTCAGGGTTTAGCTACTCTTGACAAAATGGCGAAGGAATTTTTAAGTGAATAAACTGGAGCATTTTTACATAGATACATACATAAATGCATATCGAACTAAAAATGAAAAATAAATAATAGTTTAAAAAACTAAAAAACACGCTTTTATATGCAACCGAGACTAAAAATTAGAAAATAATTTTTCATTAAAAAAATATTGTCACTTCATAGTAAAAAGCGTGGAGTGCATTTTACAGTATTTTTCATAACTTTTCCCTTATAGATATTGGCAAATATAATAATTATAACATTTAATATATTAAGCACTCACGCTTTTACTATGAAGTGACAATATTTTCAATGAAAAGCTATTTTCTAATTTTTAGTATCGGTTGCATATAAAAGCGTGTTTTTAGTTTTTAAACTAACTATTTATTTTAAATAACTACTATCTAAATATGTTTCTCCGTGGGATCAAACCACTGGCGACTTCTGGCTTCGAATATGTCAAGCTCTGTCCACTGCGTCACCGGAAAGACAATTGTTATTACCATTTAGTAGTTAGGGCAGTTATAAAGGACCCGGGGCCATTACCCCTTTATGTCACATTCTTTGTAACCGATTATTTTCTTTTACCTAAACATACATATAATTTATCATTATTATTATTAAATCGGTACCTAATCATGCACTAAGTAACACTACCAGTACCTCTTTAAAAGACTAAATTAAAAAGCACAAATGACGTGTAATTTGATAGGTTTGAAACGTTGCATTGGTCATGCAAAACTGTCACATTGGAGGGTCATAGTTAGTTCTGGTTATAAGTTTGTGATCAGCGCCCCAAAAAAACCCTGTAAACAATACAATTGGCGTTGTGTCCGGTTTGTGCAGTAATTACTTAAATTTCATCATAAACGTAACTAGCCATCGAAGCTAGGGGGCTTAGGGGGAGCCGAGATAAACATCCGGATGATGGAAACCGTATCTTTGTTTTTGCGTTCCAAAAATTTTAAAGACCAAAAAACCATCTCCAACTAAAAAGTTATCACTGCAAGCCTGATGTGTATGTATCTGTCAAAACTATTTTTTTATCCCAGTAAATAAAAAGGCAGTGCCGTATTACCCAGTAGGCTGACTCGGCGCCAGACAAGAAAGGTTTTTTTGGTCTTCAATTATATTTGTAAATCAGGCGCCGTGGGATGATAAAATAGACGCCACACAGGGAATAACCTTTTTTCCTACGACCACTTGTGAAAATAGCAAATAGCACACTGATTTCATGCATAGAAAATGCGTTATATCACACTAGTGTTGCAAAGTACTTTACAGCACTAGTGTTGCAAAGTACTTTACAACACTGGTGTGATACATATTATGATGTCATTCTAAAAACTGCTATTGGTTTTGCAAGTGACATATTTATTGTAGTGACAGTAAAAAACTTTTTATTTACCTTAAACGGTAGAACCCAAATTAGCGAAAATCATCTTATTTTATATTTATTAAAATTTACGAAAAAATAAAAACATAAACAAAAATAGACATAACCACAAAAAACAACTTTCACTGACTGGCACAGTGTTGTCAGGTAAGTAGATCAAATTTAAAATCTCCCTTCTACCTTTGAGCACGTACTTTATAGAGGCAGCCTTGCCGCTTGACCGTTCGACCTAAAGCGCCAGAGAAAAAAGCCTATAGATCAAATTCCTTCCTCTCTTTCTTCGTGTACTCAAACAACTAGTTAAATCTTTTTTTAATCCCTAATTAAACCTAAGGCTAATACACACTTTATGAATCCACTTTCTTTTATCCATTCATAAATAGAATCAGACCCTTCCGACGTTGCCAAATGCTTTCCATATTTTTGCATGGTAACTGACGTTTGGTAGTCGTTTTTCCTTACTTTTAGGACTTTAGGTTATGCATTTACAATTTTCATATTTTTTATATTTTTTCTTAAAAATATGAGGAAAAACTGTTAATTTTACTTAATTTTATATGTGATGTTCAGTTTCATTAACTCGTTTTACCAATTTTACCCCACCCAGCACCCCTTTTCACTCCCCGGTCCCGTAAGTTTATTTACTGATATTTTTAAAAAACGGAATATTTTGGATATGCACCACTTACGTTTTATTTAGAAGAGTGTCTAAAATATGTAAGAATCGATAATTTTTAAAAAACACTTATAATAGCAGAAAACCGTATTAAACTATTAGCGTTATTACCTAACAAAACCATACAATTTTTATTAAGTGAGGGCCTTTTTAAATTCCAAAATGATAAAAGTTATATAATGCTTCTAGGTAGGTGATTTTCGATGTAAAAATATTGTCAAAACAGTATAATATAGCAGTGAGGAAAAGTATATATCACACTAGTGTTGCAAAAGTAAATATCACCCTAGTGTTGCAAAGTTCTCAATTGTTTTTTATTTTTTCTGAACAGACAAACTTTAATTTATTTATTTTTTGGTGAATAATTTGTGGTCGTAGGAAAAATAGTGTACAGTACTCGTGTGAAAATGACTTTCTTACACTCGTGGGTTTGTCGCACTCGGCTAACGCCTCGTGCTACAATATTCCCACTCGTGTGAAATTAGTCATTTTCCACACTTGTAATGTAATATACTATTTTTGCGCTTTTTTTTGCTCTTTCACCACTCAAACGATATGTATACACATTTGCCGATATGATACATTTTTTCTGGGGGGCCTGGCCGCTACTGTTTGAAACAGTCACTTTTCCATACTACTATACGGAAACAAGAGGTTTTATTTAAAGGACGACATCGATTAATTAAAGCAAATAATAATTATTGGATAGACTTGGTATCCGATGAAATCATAGATATAAACGTACTCATGGTTGTAGAATTTATATTGGTCGAAGTGACCAAAAGTTAATGGATGTCTATAAGTTTAAAAGAAACCGTAATATAATAGCGGATGTAAGTGGTTTGCATACATCAATGGAATAATAATGTTATTTTTATTTTTTAAGGATTAATTAAGAGACAATATATTCTCAAAAGTCTTACTATATTTGAAAATTGTTTTTTTAAAAGGGGGCATATTCAAATTTAATTTTTAACCTTCAAAACAAAGAGGTTCTTAATTCGCATACTGCTTTTTTTTGTATTTTTAACACCTCGTAGTTCAAAAACTAAGACGTTTAGGACATATGTTTATAAGAAGTTTTTTCTTATTTTTTGTTGTAGAATCGCCCTGAAAAGTTTATCGATTGAGTTACTGGACACCCTGTATGTATGTAGGTAATTTGATTGAAATTGATGAAAACTTTGATGTCTATTGGTGCCTAAACGGTTGGAGTTATCGACTTTAATAAAGAGTACATTATTTTTAAGTTCTTGATTGTCTATAAAATGGCGCCCCAGCTTATGCGATATCTGTCAAAATAAAAAAGTTATGATGTAAATAAATTTTAAGTTTTAGGTAAAGTGCCCTCTGGCGGTATTTAAAAAAGTACTTTTGTCTTAAAATTTAAGAATCTGCAAAGCTCGATTTGTGTGCCAAATATCAACTGGATTGGTTAAAAATTAAATGCAATATGGCGAAAAAACCAAAATAAAAATTGAACTTTGACGGCTTGTAACTCGAAAACGAATGACATTTCGAAAAAAATATATGAAGCTCTTCCCTTATTTTGTCAAGTAGAATCACTCCCTTAAGTTTCGTGATCGATTTTTGAATCACCCTACATGATAACCTTCTTCATTTTAAAGTCTGTTAAAAAGGATTGTTGTTAAAAAACTGTTAGTCACGAAAATAGACCCAATAATATTAAGGGATCTTGTCACCTTAAAGAATATTTTTGATTTATAAAAAAAAATGTTGATTTTTTTGGCTAAAGCTAATCTTGAATACCTGACACTTTAAAGCGCTCTGAAAAAAAACTAGAGAATTCCATAACGGTATAAATAACATGCAGCTGGAAAACAAGTCTATGATTATTGCTGAAATATATCGTACACATAACTGACGTAATGAGCGAAAGGAATGCAGGATCGATCATGGCGGGCTGCTGCTGCGGCGGCTGGGGCGCCTCGGGGCACCCTGCAGGATTCCAAAACAGTTACAGTTCTCGTGATTATTCTTGTTATGTGGAAATACTTATTTAAATTGAAATATATAGGGGAAAGTGGGGAGGCTTCATACAGTTTTTATATTTTGCTTTGTGGAATGCCGTGTTTTAGGTATATCTCTTTTAATTTATGACACACTAGTAGCTTAACTATTTTATATTGTAGTAGAACCTGAATATTATTGAAAATCTACATGCGCGAGTTTCCATAAGACTTTTACAAAAAAAAGCAAAATGTATGAATGTACCCCATTAGTGGGGTACATTCATACAACCGAAGGGGCACATTTAACATCACTATTAATTCGTCATAATTATTGTTTATTATTGTTTTATACCATACTTTATAAAAAAAAAACACAAATACATTTTTTTAACATACAAAACAAATAGTAAAATTCAAAATTAAAAAACAGGTTTTATCCAAATCTGTTAATCCCTATTTTAACATCGCAATAGTTTCGTGATATGAACATAAGTAACGAATAGTGAACAGAGTGTCATTAAACGTTCTTTACGTTACATGTATGGTTATCTACCAAAGACACATTTTTTGTTTTAGTCAGTTATATTTATTAAAAGTATCAATCTCAAAATGTAAAAAAATATTGCTTATACATTATTAATTATATCAAATAAAAAAACTCTAGTTAACACAAAGACACCTTAACTTACAAAACCTAAAATTAATATGCTTATGTTATTAACAGATTATGACCTAAGATCTATGGTAATATCATCACTATGTCTGATAAATTAACTGATCCTTGACATCCAAAGACACAAAGTTCATAAAGCACCCGGTTTTCTTTCCGTAAAAATGAAACTTAAACTACTTTATTTAATATTTACAACTATAATCGTCGGTGTAACAAAAATAGTAGTTAAAAAAATATTCATAAAGGGCCAGGGGTACAATTATACAGTATGAATGTGCCCCATATACTTGTGTATGAATCTGCCCCATCACATGCTAATTAATAAAAAAAATTTGAAATAGAAAAACCGTATTTATCTATATTCATTTACACATTAACTTAGTGCCTTTATATTATTATAATTAGGATTAAATAAAATTTTGGGGTGGTAGCCAAGGTGGTTACATGGGGTTGAAGGAGCGCCGTCCAATTTTTGTAAAAACGTTTCGCCTTAATAAATATCTTGACGTAGATCGGCGATTTTTTCAACTATGTCTTTTTTCGCAGATAACTTAAATGGTAAGTTCTTAAATGAACACCCTGTATACATATATATATGTATATATATATGATATAAGTATATATATATATATATATATATATATATATATATATATATATATATATATATATATATATATATATATATATATTTGATCATGTTGTCATGTGCATTAAAACAAATAATTGTAATTATTTATCAGTCAAGAGTAGTATTGTTAAACTATATTGTTTTATCAGTGCCATAATTTTTTTTTCTGCACTGCATTGTCTATAAAATCACCACTCCAACCGATTTTATTCTATATTTTTTAATCGCTGTTTTCGTACGATTTACTTTTTTCACAAGATGCTGAAAATAATTTTAGTTTTTGCTTTATTTGCCTCAGTTTTGGCAGTGGACACTGATCTTTTCTTAAATGATGCAGAGCATTTTTATCTTTCAACAGTACAGGTAAGTTATCAGCTAAAGCCGGCTACAGACGACATGTGAAGTCTTGAAAAATGTCCGCCTCGTTCCCGCATCGTGTGTCTGCAAAACATGTTGCAAAGCAAAAGCCAAAGTTGTGATGCGGGAACGTTTGAACGAACGGACATTTGTCAAGCCTTGGCATGTCGTCTGTAACTTGCTTAAGATCCAAATATAAAAGCGGCCTGCACTCATCTGTTTACCGAATAAAAGCTATTTTATGTTAAATATGGTATTTAAACAATGGTATTCCTACAGGGTTGCCTAACAAATTACGGTGAAGGCTATATTTGAATTTTAAAAATATCACAAAAATTTATGACACACCTTGTATAATGGTAACCTTTGTTTTTTTTTTAACACGCTTTTATTAACTTGGGGTTGTAACTATCTATCAATCTATCCATCTGGCTATGTTTGTAACGGAATCTTTGAGCCTAATTTTAACCAACTTCCAGCTATTCGATTTCTTTGAAACTTTGCACACGTATTAAGGAAACCATGACAATGCAATAATCTGCAAACAGTATCTCGTTATCCTGCTTTGGATCGCCAGGAAAAAGAAATTCCATTATATTATAAAAACAACACCTGGGTTGCCATCTGTTGGCAACATTCCAAACTTTGCTACTCAATGGCGAAAAAATTTTTAGTGGGTTGCCATCTGTTGGCAACATTCCAAACTTTGCTACTCTTGTTCACTAAAAAATTTTTTCGCCATTTTGTCAAGAGTAGAAAAGTTAATTGATATAACGAACTAAAAAATGAAAAATAATTAATAGTTTAAAAAACTAAAAACACGCTTTTATATGCAACCGAACTAAAAATTAGAAAATAATTTTTCATTAAAAATATTGTCATTTCATAGTAAAAAGCGTGGGGTGCTTAATATATTAAATGTTATAATTATTATATTTGCCAATATCTATGATGGAAAAGTTATGAAAAAATAGTAAAATGCACCCCACGCTTTTTACTATGAAATGACAATATTTTTTTTAATGAAAAATAATTTTCTAATTTTTAGTTCGGTTGCATATAAAAGCGTGTTTTTTAGTTTTTTAAACTATTAATTATTACATTCTAATGCTAGTTAATAAAATATGTATGTTTAAATAATACAGAATGTACTAAAGAGTTGGAATATTTTTTTAAGAATTTTAAATTTAAACAACCCATAATATATAACATTTTTTGCCGGCGTTGTACATTTAATTTATTGGCATTGCCAACACTCTTTAATGGCAAGGCATTGGCAAAAAGTTATCAAAAAGACGCGAAAGTGGGCAATAGGCCGTTATTAAGCCACGTGTTGCAGATAATGTGTCATTAATAAGTTATGATAAAAAAATACATTTAGGATGATGGCATCCATCATTAATAAGTTATTGGCAAAAAGATAACAAAAAGACACGAAAGTGGGCAAATGCAGATACTTCCAAGCAGCAAGCTGACGTCTTATTGACGAAAATTGTCGCATATACTTTTTTTAAAAGCTAAAATGATGCGATATTTTATTTGAAATTTAAAATAAGAAAAAACTCCTTACTGCATGCAATTTCCTTGCAATGCAAAGTACCATCTCTCGGAACACTGTCCAACTTGGAGATGCAGATTTTTACACTAGCCGAAGATATTTCTTTCAAAGCTAAGTGAGATCACCTACCGCAGACCGCTCTCGAATTATTTTTAGCTTAAGGGTACGGTTTAGGCGATAAAAAGCGAAGATATTGCAGAAACGTAGTAGTTTATTGTCCATTACGCTATCTATCGGTAGGTCAAAAAAACTATTAAATATATATAATATATTTTATTAACACGTCTTTAAAACTTGTAATAAGGTTTTAAACAAAATGTTTACAGCTCCTAACAGTCTACTTGAATATCTTGCCTTCTCGACTAGCCATCATCAATTAATGACACAACACACCCTTATTAGGTAATGAATACACTTAATTATGTCTATTAACTCCTTTCTTTAAAAAAGAAACTAAAAAGCTAGAAAACCACGTAGAAAACAAATGCACAAAGCGGTCACCTTCGGTCGAAATTAACGTAGCTAATTTTACCATCATTTTATTTTTATTCGCTCCAAAATACATAATAAACATTTTGTTTGACCTAATTTTTATTTGCATGATTTTTAACAATAAAATGTTATGAAAAGGCCATTTCCTTTAAATTAGGTAAAAAACATAAAATAATGTTGTTTAGCTGCCATTATAAATAAAACAGATCAAAAAATTGCTCTAATGTTTGTTAAATACCAATGTTAATAATATGGTTTGAAAAGTATGAATTTGGGTTGAAGGTTTGCCTTCAAAAATCCAATAATTATTTGCCCGCAACAAAAAGGCATGCTTTATTTAATCAGGATTGGTATGCCGCCATTTTTGTATGCTTGCCGGCAATTCGCCTGCATGTAAAATTTATTGGCAATTGAGTGTTTATTTAGGATTGACTTTTTAATGCGTATTAGATGTTGGCATAATATTGCCACCAATTGCCAATGCTTTACCATCAATGCCAATATAAAAAATGTACATTGCCGGCAAATAGTGTTTGCTGGGAATTTCCTATGGCTTTGTTTATAAAATAGGAAAAAAATAGTAATATATTAGTACTGTTACGTGTCTGGCAGTATTTGAATGCAACGTATTCTGAGCGATGGATAGGACGAAGTGGACCATTAGCATGGGACGCGAGGTCACCAGACCTTAATCCTATGGATTTTTCTTTTGGAGTCATTTGAAACAATTGATGTACAATAATCCAGTAATCAATATCGATGATCTTCGCTTCAGGATAAACGAAAAGTGCCAAATTATTAAAAACACCGGGAATTTTTCATCGAGTTAGGCGACATTTTTTGAAGAGTCTTAGGAAATGTATTAAAGAGAATGGGGGACATTTTGAAAATCTTTTTTAGTTTGTTTAGTACTGTTTCATTAATTTTTAGCTATTAAATGTATATCGCAATAATCCATATATAAATATTTACTGATTAGCCATTATCAAGTATTTTTAATTTATAAATTAAACCGTTTAAAAGGCGTATTTTATTTTACACTGACAGCTTTGACAGAAATGAGAAAAGTAAATTTACCACTTAATTTTTAAGGGTGATTTACGTCTAAACCGTTGGGTTTAGCGATGTAAATAAAGAGCACCTTTTTTAAAGGCCTGGCATAAGTCTTTTAGAAAACATGCCAAAAACTACTGTAGCTGTCAACACTAAAAAATTATGACAAAAAAACAATTTTCAATATAGGTAAAGTGCCCTCTAGCGGCAAACAATCAATGTGAATTGTTACTAAAATGATGAAACGCAGACGATTTAGTCTAGGTTTTAAATATTAGTCAAATTGGTTTTTTGTAAGCGAGTAATTCAAAAACAAAAAATAAAAACTTAAACTTT
Organism: Listronotus bonariensis; assembly: GCA_014170235.1. NCBI lineage: Eukaryota > Metazoa > Arthropoda > Insecta > Coleoptera > Curculionidae > Listronotus > Listronotus bonariensis. The sequence goes on along the minus strand of JACEGR010002323.1, from coordinate 42,585 downwards.
GACGGCTTGCAACTCGAAAACGAATGACATTTTGAAAAAAAATGTATGAAGCTCTACCCTTATTTTGTCAAGTAGACTCACCCCCTTTAGTTTCGTGATCGATTTTTGAATCACCTTGTATAATTTTAGAAATAACTTTTGCGTTGATCTACTTATACCACATTCAAATATGATTAAAAAATCTATAATTTATGAATCAAAAAAGATATTTAATCATTTACCAAATTTTATAAAAAATATTAAAAACATAAATAAATTTAAAAAATATGTTAAACCAATTTTACTTAAAAGAGCGTATTACAATTTAAATTAATTTTCAAGGATACATTTCCATAAAAGGTATTTCTATTTTACTATGTAGAGTAAAAAAAACAAACAGGTTTAATGAACTCCCTAAATTTCTAAATTACAGAATAGGTAAAAATTGTTACCCTATAAACAATTTTATTTTTTAGGTTAATTTTACTGTGAAAATTGAGAATATTAATTATTTTTTATATTAAACCAATATTTTTTTTTATTTAACAATAAAGAGCTTGGTTAAAGTAAAGTTGTTTTGTGTTTTAGAGAACTTACGTTCAAGCCTATGCAATTTGTAAAAGAAATGGATGGACTTTAGCTCAAGTAAGAAGTCTTGAAGACGAACAGCTCCTAAATAAAACTTTGACCGACAATAAAATCACTCATAGTAAGTACCTATATAACATTTTTTGCCGGCGTTGTACATTTAATTTACTGGCATTGCCAAACACTCTTTAATGGCAAGTCATTGGCAAAATGGTATTAAAAAAACGCGACAGTGGGCAATTGGCCGTTATTAGTCCACAGTGTTGCAGATAATGTGATGGCATCCGTCATTAATAATTTATGATGAAAAAATGCGTTTAGGATGATGGCATTTATCATTAAATAAGTATTGCAAGTTTTAAGTCGAATGTCCCAAAAGTTAAATAACATATTTAGAATTTTGTAATCGAAAAAAATGAGAAAAAAGGCAGGAAAACTTTATCAATAAAAAATTACATAATATAAATTTTTATACCGTAACAATAAACCAAAAAAAAAAATAAATAAAAAGTATGTAATAAAATTTAAAAAAGATAGTAAATCAAAAGAAAACACTTTAAAATAGTAAGTATTTAAGGGACACTTACACTCAATTTTCAGATCCAAAACATGGGAAGAATTATTTTAAAAGAGTTAAATGTCAAAAAAAAACTATTAAATATATATATATTTTTTTTATTAATACGTCTTTAAAAGTTTTAATAAGGCAACTCCCTGATTTCATATAATTCTTTTAGGTAACTACAAATTTAAAAGGTTTTAAACAAAATGTTTACAGCTCCTAACAGTCTTCTAAATAACCCGCCTACTTGACTAGCCATCACCAATTAATTACACAACACACACTAATTAGGTAATGAATACACTTATTTATGTCTACTAAAAACTCTTTTCTTTAAAAAAGAAACTAAAAAGCTAGAAAACCACGTAGAAAACAATTGCACAAAGCGGCCAAACAAAAGCAAGGTTGCCTCATCTGTCAAATTGTCAAATCTTGTATTTCGGCTAAGCGGGAAATTTGAATTTATCACCTTCGGTCGAATTCGTCGAAATAAACCTAGCTAATTTTACCATCATTTTTATTTTTATTCACTCATAAAAATACATAATAAACATTTTGTTTGACTTAATTTTTATTTGCATGATTTGTATCAATAAAATGTTAGGAAAAGGCCATTTCCTTTAAATTATGTAAAAAAACATAAAATAATGTTGTTTAGCTGCCATTATAAATAAAACAGATCAAAAAAATTGCTCGAATGTTAGTTAAATACCAATGTTAATAATATAGTTTGAAAAGTATAAATATGCGTTGAAGGTTTGCCTTCAAAAATCCAATATTTATTTGCCTGCAACAAAGAGGCATGCTTTATTTAATCAGGATTGGTATATTAACTTTTAATGCGTATTAGATGTTGGCATAATATTGCCACCAATTGCCAATGCTTTACCATCAATGCCAATATGAAAAATGTATCTTGTCGGCAAATAGTGTTTGCTGGGAATGTATTATACGTCTAAGTTGTCACCAATTACAACCGCGGTTATAATTGGTCGAACGCCTAAAATTAATTTAAGAAACCTGTTCAGCAATAGGTTTGTTCCAGCAGAATGTTTGAAAAATGTTAGCAACAATCGTAAAACGCAGTAATTGTTACAAACATGTTGGAAACTGTTATCTGCTGGAACGAAAAATAAACAAGGCGTGCATACTGCTTATACGTCAATACAAGAAAGGTTATGTTTAAAATTGTCAGTAATGTTTGAAGAAAGTTTGCAAACTTTTCAAACAGTTTCCAAAATGTTTCCAACATCTTAAAACTACTGCTGGAACAACAAACAATTGTATAATGTTAGAAACATGGCACTGCAGGAACGACAAATTTGACGTGCGCAGAATCCGAACGGTTGCAAACATTTCTGACAGCCTGCTGGAACAAACCTAATAACTAAAAAATTAAAAAATATATTAAAAGTAGAAAAACCATTTTGAAAAGATGATAAAGGTTATAAAAACTTTCCAGGTATTTGGATCGGTGGTATTTTGGAGAAAGACCCAGCGTTTATTCCCGCCTGGGTATGGATGGAATATGGATCTGTTTTGGATTACACAAACTGGGCTCCAAATGAACCAAGTGTCAGTCCATCAGCAGAATCGGATTACTGTATTTTAAAATCTGGTTCCGACAACAGCGTCTATACGTATCCCCTCCGTTGGGCGGCAAGTTTATGCAGTAACGCGTTTTATTTTGTATGCCAGAAAAATAGCACATAATAAATAAATAAAAATAATGGTCATTTTTTAAAAAATTAGTACTTTTTTTATTTCCTTACACCTTAAAATCATTTATTTTATAGACCGTGAGCCAGATGCAAAATTTTGTCGGTTATTTTCTCTTAGTTCATCACTAATAAAATATTTCAAGAGGGTTGTACATGAATTATGAGCGTCAGCTGCGTCTCTGATGGTGAAATTGAACAAGGTTCTCCAGAAAAAGATTAATAATAAATTTATGTTCTTTTAAATTGAATACCCTTGTATATCAATACATTTTTGGATTGTAGGAGTAAAAATAATGTAACCTTTATCAGCGATATATTTGGTGGAGGTACTTAACCGGGTCCAGGATATCCTCCGGGATATTAATCTGCCGCGCTGTAGTATCTCTCTCTCTCTATTTTTTCTTGGTTTTGGTCCCTTTAGGTCCAATCCACCACTCTCCCCTTCCGGACTATGCTTTCCAGGGCTTTGTCGGCGGAAAATCTGGATAATCGAGCTCGTAGATCCCAGAAATTCCAAAAAGAAAACAAACAATTCAACAATCGATGCAATGCATAAATTGTCGGCTGTCAAACTAAGATCTGCTACTGGTGTTACGTATAACCTTCACTTTCACTACAGACAGTTCCCATGGCACGTCCATCTATTTCCCGCCATTTGAGAAATACTTCGTGTTCACCACCAAACAGGATACCATTAGCTTATAGGAATCTTCGCTCACAGCGCTTAGATCCAGAAGAAAGATGCCGTCAATTTAGCGTGAATCTTTCCTTGATCCCCGAAGGTAAGAAACGTTCGTACGACACCTCTAGCCGCCACTCCGGGAAGAATTTTGTAGTCCTCTACGCACGTCCGCACTGTCCGGAGGTCAAACAAAAGTCTCCGCGCTGTAGTAAATCTCGAAATCCCCTCTTGGGCTCCCCTACCACTAGCTGTGTTTTTTTTTATCTTTGGACAAACCACGAAGGCTAAAAGCCTAAATACTAACGTACCGTGGGTGTCTTAAGCGAGGTAAGAGGAAGTTTGTTGACACGGGACTTAAATACTTGAAGATTTGGGGGAAGGAAAGACCTCCGCAGGCAGCAGGTTCCACAATCTAGAAACTCTAGGGATAAAAGAACGAACAAAGTGGGAAGTTCGGGGCCTGTTCAGTTGGACCGTATAGGGATGCATACTCGCGGAACCACGAGTTTCTCTGTTGGGAACCGTAAGTGGAGGAACTATACTGGACAATTCTTTAGAGCAGAAGCCATGGAAGTACCTATAAAAAGTGATAAATCCCCCACAGCCCGACGATGTGCAAAAAACGCGAATTTTTTGGCCAAATATTCGCTTTCGCAATTCGCTTTTTGCGTCTGTATGAACTAGCTTTAAACTCTTTTTGAACTGAGCTTTTTGAGTCTTCAAAGCAAATGCCTAACCCTATTACAAATTACAACCAAACTGAAATTAAACAGCAAACGACCTTGCAACAATAGTGATATTCTTTCGAGACATGATTCGTTTTACTTCCCTCAGTTCCTTGACCTGCAAGTAATCCTGAATGGCTCTCCAGTGCCGCAAATAGAACGCTCCCGAGTAGCTCAGGAGCATTTCGTTCTACTTTATGGCGTTCCAGTGACGGAAAGTGTTATGCACCTGAACTACTCCGTTTTTCTTTCCCCTTGCCCCTCATGCACCAAACCCCTCTTTTGGTTTTTGTGCTTCAAACGTGTCTTTTATGGTTAAAGATGGATTTTTTAAAATTATTTATTTAAAATGGAATTAGATATTAAAAAGAGATTATTATTATAAAGCCAAGAAAGGTTAAAAACAACGAAATTTCAAAATTTCTTAAAGTATCTCTCTTTTCTTGTCTAAGGATGCGTTCCAGTGACTAACTTTTTAGAGCAGTTCAAGAGCTTCAAGCCCTGGAGCGTGACGCACAAAAATTTTCGTCACTGGAAAGCAACCCCGATCAGTTGATCACGTGACTGATGTCATTTAAAATATTAATAAACATTCAGAATAAAGTTAGCCACGCAAGTTTCAAAAGAATGGCATCAGTTTCAGTTTTGTTATTTTGTTCACTGATCACATCTCGAAAGAATATCACTAATGCTATGACACAATGAATAGACTAAGAAACCTGCCCAGCAATAACTAAAAAATTAAAAAATATATTTAAAGCATCGCCTTCTAGATGTTAGAACTGTACTTACGGACAATTATTTAAAACATTTAGAAGGTGGTAATTAAAAATGAAAATACCATTTTCCTACGACCACTTGTGAAAATAGCAAATAGCACACTGGTTTCATGCATTGAAAATGCGTTATATCACACTAGTGTTGCAATAGTATATTACATTAGAAGTGTGGAAAATTACTAATTTCACACGAGTGGGAATATTGTTACACGAGGCGATAGCCAAGTGCGACAAACCCACGAGTGTAAGAAAGTGATTTTCACACAAGTAATGTACACTATTTTTCCTACGACCACAAGTTATTTACCAAAACAAATAAAAGTTGTTTGTCTTCACAGAAAAAAATAAGAAAACAATTAAAAACTTTGCATCACTAGGGTGATATATACTTTTCCTTACTGCGATATATTATACTGTTAAAAAATATGTTTATATCAAAAATCACCTACCTAGTAGCTTTTTATCATTTTAGAATTAAAAAAGGTACACATTTAAAAAATATTGCATGGCCTTTTTAATGTATATCCAGTTAACAGCCTGGTAACTCCAAATTTATTTTAAATAACAATGACAGCGATGACAGCTTTATATTATACTTTGCAACACTAGTGCTGTATAGTACTTTAAAACACTAGTGTGATATAAGGCGTTTTCTATGCATGAAAACAGTGTGCTATTTACTATTTTCACATGTGGTCGTAGGAAAAGTACTTTACAGCACTAGTGTTGCACTGTACTTTCCAACACTCGTGTGATATATATTATGATGTCATTCTAAAAACTGCTATTGGTTTTGCAAGTGACATATTTATTGTAGTGACAGTAAAAAACTTTTTACTTACCTTAAACAGTAGAACCCAAATTAGCGAAAATCATCTGATTAAAGTTACTACACAGTATAAGCATTCTTCTAATATTAAAAAGAGTAATAATAAAATTTCCGAAATAATAAAAACATAAACAAAAATAGACATAACCACAAAAAACAACTTTCACTGACTGCTCGCTCAGTGGCACAGTGTCGATTCGATTCAGATCGAACTCTTGAAATGGCCGGTGGTTGGTACCACTGGGACGTACAGGTGACAGATGACACTTGGTGGTATCAAGCAGTGGTTATAATAATATAATGGAATTTTTTTCCTGGCGATCCAAAGCAGGATAACGGGATACTGTTTGCAGATTATTGCATTGTCATGGGTCCTTAATACGTGTGCAAAGTTTCAAAGAAATCGAATAGCTGGAAGTTGGTTAAAATTAGGCTCAAAGATTCCGTTACATTCATAGCCAGATGGATAGATAGTTACAACCCAAGTTAATAAAAGCGTGTTAAAAATAGACATAACCACAAAAAACAACTTTCACTAACTGCTCGCTCAGTGGCACAGTGTTGTCAGGTAAGTAGATCAAATTAAAAATCTCCCTCCTACCTTTGAGCACGCACTAATAGAGGCAGCCTTGCCGCTTGTCCGTCCGACCTAAAGCGAACTAACCAGAGAAAAACTCTTACAGATCAAATTCATTTCTCTCCGTCTTCGTGTACATACTCAAACAACTAGTTAAATCTTTTTTAATTCCATAAATAAACCTGAGGCTAATACACACTTCCAATCCACTTTCTTTTATCCATTCATAAATAGAATCAGACCCTTCCGACGTTGCCAAATGCTTTCCATATTTTGCATGGTATGACTGACGTTTAGTTGTCGTTTTTTTCTTCTTACTTTTAGGAGTTTAGGTTATGCATTTACAATTTTCATATTTTTACATTTTTTCTCAAAAATATAAGGAAAAAATGTAATTTTTACTTAATTTTACATGTGATGTTCAGTTTCATTAACTTGTTTTATCAATTTTATCCCACCCAGCAGCCCTTTTCACTCCCCGGTCCCGTAAGTTTGTTTACTGATATTTTTTAAAAAACGAAATATTTTGTATATGCGCCACTTACGTTTTATTGAGAAGAGAGTCTATAATATGTAAGTATCAATAATTTTTAAAAACCCGTAAAATAGCAGAAAACCGTATTAAACTATTACCGTTATTACCTAACCAAACCATACAATTTTTATTAGGTGAGAGTCTTATTAAATTTCAAAATAATAAAAGTTATATAATGCTTCTAGGTAGCAGTGAGGGAGAAGTACATATCACACTAGTGTTACAAAGTAAAAATCACTCTAGTGTTGCAAAGTTCTCAATTGTTTTTATTTTTTCTGTAAAGACAATTTTTTTGGTGAATAATTTGTGGTCGTAGGAAAAATAGTGTACAGTACTCGTGGAGTTTGTCTGCACTCGGCTGACGCCTCGTGCTACAATATTCCCACTCGTGTGAAATTAGTCATTTTCCACACTTGTAATGTATTATACTATTTAAAAACATGATAAAGGATATAAAAACTTTCCAGGTATTTGGATTGGTGGAATTTTGGAGAAAGACCCAGCTGTTTATTCTCGCCTGGATATGGATGGACTATGGATCTGTATTGGAATATAAGAACTGGGCCTTAGATGAACCAAGTGTCAGTCCATCGGCAGAATCGGATTACTGTATTTTAAAATATGGTACCGACATCAAGGTCTATACGTTTCCCCTCCGTTGGGCGGCAAGTTTATGCAGTAACGCGTTTTATTTTGTATGCCAGAAAAGTAGCACATAATAAATAAATAAAACTATTGGTAATTTTTTAAAAATTGGTACTTTTTTTTTTCCTTACACCTTAAAATCATTTATTTTATAGACCGTGAGCCAGATGCAAAATTTTGTCGGTTATTTCCTCTTAGTTCATAACTCGTAAAATGCTTCAAGAGGGTTGTACATGAATTATGAGCGTCAGATGCGTCTCTACCAATGACCTTTTATCCTTTACACGTCAATGGTCTCTACATACAGGGTGCTCCAGAAAAAGATCAATAATAAACTTGTGTTCTTTTAAATGGAATACCCTTGTATATCAATGCATTTTTGATTGTAGGAGTAAAAACGGCATCTTTCTTCTGGATCTAAGCGCTGTGAGCGAAGATTCCTATGAGCTGATGGTATCCTGTTTGGTGGTGAACACGAAGTAATTCTCAAATGGCGGGAAATAGATGGACGTGCCATGGGAACTGTCAGTCGTGAAAGTGAAGGTTATACGTAACACTAGTAGCAGGTCTTGGTTTGCCAGCCGAAAATGTATGCATTGCATCGATTATAGAATTATTTTTGTTTTTTTTGGAATTTCTGGGAGCTACGAACTCAACTATCCAGATTATCCGCCGACGAAGCCCTGCAAAGCATAGTCCGGAAGGGGGAGAGTGGTGGATTGGACCTGAAGGGACCAAAACCAAGAAAAAAAATAGAATAAAATAGACTTTACCAGTTCCTCAAGGTGTCTTTCAAGCACTTAAAGCTTATTCGAACTATGCTCAGCGTCGTTCGTCTAACTGCTTTGGTATGCGGAAAACGATCAATTTGCGCACTTGTTATAGGAAAATATCAATTCTGCTATTATACTACACGTAATATTTACGTACTTATCAAGCAGTCCTCGTAATAGACCACTGAATCTTTTTTTTTTATCTGCGGCTGGACACTTGGAAATTCGTCCGTGGACGGTAAAGCCATTAGATTAGATTAGGAGGTGGATTGCATATCCTCTAACACTGCAACCTGCTCAGGTTTATTGTGTGTCCTCCGTCCATAGGTTAGAGCACGCTATCCAAGCCGGTCTGTTTAATCAGACTCCACAAGCTTGAAACTGGCCCCTTGGTATATCTTGCCGCTTTAGGTTTTTCTTCACCCAGCCTTGCAAACCGCAGACGACAAAGGGCTTCGCAGTAGCACCATACGTGTTCTGCGGTTTCTTCCTCCTCCTGGCAGAACCTACATAGGTTTTCTTCTGCCAGGCCCATAGTTTCCAGTGTGTTTATTCAGTCTGCAATGACCTGTCAGTTGACCCACTATTATTCTTACTGCCTTCCGGTTATAATTCAGAAGGTCTTTTGTAAATTCTGGCGAGTAAGCCTTGATGAACACTTTCGCCTGACGCTGTCCTGGTGTTCTCCTCCACCAGTCTTGTGATTCCCTCATAATCCATGATCTAATGGATGACCTTACCTGGCATGATGGAATACCACAGTAGGGCTCAGGACCTACCATTGTCCTACCAGCCCCCTCCTTTGCCAATTTATCGGCTTCTTCATTGCCTTCGTGGCCTTCGTGTCCTGGTACCCAGGCAATGGTTAGCTTGTTGGACGCACCCACCTCTTCCAGGGCAATTACGCAGTCCCGCACCAGCTTGGAGCTGATTTTGCATGAACTGAGTGCCCTGATGGCTGCCTAGCTGTCCGAATAGATTACTATGGTTTTATCCTCATAGCTCCTTCTGATGATTTCCCTAGCACATTGTTCTATGGCTACAATTTCGGCCTGGAACACAGTAGGGTGTTGTCCGAGACCCAAGTTTATTTTCGTCCTTGGTTTGTCCCCATATATACCTGCTCCAACTCCTTGGTCTGTTTTGGAGCCGTCTGTATACCAGATTAGGTCGGCTTTAATGGGAGGCCCTGCCACCCAGTCCTTTCTGTCTGGTATTAAAGTTTGAAAACCTTTGTTTAGCCAGTAGCTTGGTACCATTTTGTCTAAAGGCATCTCACACACTGAGTTGACTTCCTGGTCCTCCATGAATCTCCATTGTATGGCCCTTTCCTGTCTTATGATAGGACTCTAGCCTTGTTTGAGACGGTATTGTACCGCTTTCACTTCACCCTGTATGTAGATGTGAAGTGGCGGTAGATTAAGCAGCTCTTCCAGTGCTGCAGTTGGGGTCGATTTCATGGCCCCCGTAATACATAGACAAGCGAGTCTCTGTATACTTTGTAATTGCCTTATTGCCGTCTTTTGTAGCGTCTTTGCACCCCAGGCAATTGACCCGTAGGTTATCATTGGTCTGACGACCATTTTGTATAACCATAGGTTCATCTTCGGACTGAGTCCCCAATTCTTTCCGCAAAGTCTTCGGCATCTACCCAGGGTAGTTCTTGCCTTCTGAGTGACTTTGCTTAAGTGTGGTCCCCAGGTTAGTTTTTGGTGAAAGATGACTCCTAGATATTTAACCTCTTTTGAAAAGGGGATTTCCACTCCGTTGAGCCTGGAAGGTCTTAGTCCTTCAAGCGCTCTTCTTTTTGTGAAAGGGACGGTAAAGCCATAGAAAGCGTTATATGCGCGCAGCAAACCGTGGGTTAATTTTAAATGACGATGAGGCGGCGGCTTTGTCCGGGACTTTCGCATAATCGCCCATGAGCTTCTGTCTGTGTTTTTATTATTTCCTGAATTTTAATTAATCAAATTTATGCAAGACCTAATGGACTCAGTGTATAACAATCTCGATTATAATTTAAAATAAAAATTAATGTTTAAATAATGTGTGTTATTTTTTTTATTTTGTTATTGGACATCTTCCACCCTATTTAAATAATAATTTGACCTTAAGAAAACCTTCAGAAGGTGAAAAATGATGTTAAAAAAACGGTAATTTACAAAATAGTTGAGACAAGTGGTTGTTTATCAACTTTATCATATAGTTCTGTAAAAATTTTTCAATAACCACACTTGATATTTATTTGTGTTGTTTTAACAATCTATATTCAATCATTTATTTTACTGTAGTGTAAAAAACCCTTTTCAAATATTTTCAATTATCAAGTTAGCCAATGAGCCAATTAATTTCCCGTTGTCTTATCTATTTGTTTTCGAAACCAATTTTTTTACCCAGCAGTGTTACCAAATTTTCATAAATGCCTCCGCTAACCTCCGTTACCGACGAAGAAACAATGCAATTTCTCGGCCGTTGAAATTATAATAATATACGTTTCTCTTTTAAAATTTTTAAACACGCATCTTTGGATTTAGTACATACTGCATGGCCATATAAGCCCATATTAAGGTCAATTTATAATGCGACCGAGTGAATTAGCTTGATTCTGTATTAAGGGAGGTTTCGCATGGCAATAGATTTTTAGTTGCTTTTAAGGATTATTAGGTACTTTTATATTTTAAATGAATTATGTAGGTGGGTAATTAAAATATGATCTTTGGGCGAGTCGCCTCTGATCTTACTCAACCGACAAACTTTAAGGGGCGATTCCACATTGAAAAATAAAATAAACACTCAATTTTCAGATCCATAACATAGGAGAAATATTTTAAAGAAGTTAAATGTCAAAAAAAAATATTAAATATATATAATTTTTTTATTAACACGTCTTTGAAACTTTTAATAAGGCAACTCCCTGATTTCATATAATTTTTTTAGGTAACTACAAATTTAAAAGGTTTTAAACAAAATGTTTACAGCTCCTAACAGTCTACTTGAATAACCCGCCTTCTTGACTAGCCATCACCAATTAATTACACAACACACACTAATTAGGTAATGAATACACTTAATTATGTTTACTTAAACACTCTTTTCTTTAAAAAGAAACTAAAAAGCTAGAAAACCACGTAGAAAACAGATTGCACCAAAGCGGCCAAACAAAAGCAAGGTTGCCTCATCTGCCAAATTGTCAAATCTTGTATTTCGGCTAAGCGGGAAATTTGAATTTATCACCTTTGGTCGAAATCGTCGAAATTAACCTAGTATATGGAATAAAATGTTAGGGAAAAGGCCATTGCCTTTACTAATTATGTAAAAACATAAAATAATGTTGTTTAGCCGCCATTATAAATAAAACAGATCAAAAAAATTGCTCGAATGTTAGTTAAATACCAATGTTAATAATATGGTTTGAAAAGTATGAATATGCGTTGAAGGTTTGCCTTCAAAAATCCAATATTTATTTGCCTGCAACAAAAGGCATGCTTTATTTAATCAGGATTGGTATGCCCCCATTTTTGTATGCTTGCCGGCAATTCGCCTGCATGTAAAATTTATTGGCAATTGAGTGTTTATTTAGGGTTAACTTTTAATGCGTATTAGATGTTGGCATAATATTGCCACTAATTGCCAATGCATTACCATCAATGCCAATATGAAAAATGTATATTGCCGGCAAATAGTGTTTGCTGGGGTGTTTTCGATGACCACAAGTACGTGCCAGGCGAACTGAAAAGTGTGGCTGATTTGGATGGCCATATTTCTAAAAGTAATAAGGTTAGATGTACCTAATGTGGTTTTCTTTTTAACGGCGATACTGGTGATAATATACAGGGGGATTTTTTTTAGTAAAGCACCCTGTATATTATATTACCATTAAAAAGATCTTAAAAAGAGCTTTAAGAAAAATACCACATTTAATATGTCTATCTCTTATGGTTTTGGAAATAAGGCCATCCAAATCTGCCACACCTTTCAGTTCGCCTGGCAGTGTACTTGTGCTCATCGAAAACGCCGGTCAATTTTTTCCAAACCTTACTATGAGTGAACTAAATCCTAGAAAAATTTGAAGCTTACGGATCCAAGTTTTTTCTTTTTCTAATTTTTTTAAACTTTCAAAAATATACAGGGTGATGATGTGCACGGCTGATGCCTGCCAGGTGATGATTTTCGTAACGTTAGAATCAAAGTCGATTGATGAGAAAAGGTCACGACATTCGCCATATTGGCTAGCGCGGCTGTGACGTCAAGTCGGGCCATTTTCGGCCATGTTTGATTTTAGGCAGATCAGTGGCGTAGAATTAAGGAGAAAACAAAAAGAACTGTATGTTGTAAACAAAATTTATTGGATTATTTTAATAGGCATAACCTAAAACAAAAACATAAATGTGGTTTAAAATATGGAAAATTAAAAATTATCAAAGCGACGACAGGACGATGAGGTACCTGGCAGAGCAAAACATTTTCCATGGTTCCGTAAGTCAAAAACCATTTTAAAAACTTTGTATACAAGGTGTCCGCTAATAAATGGTACACATAATAACCACAGATTCCTTATGCCAAAATATTAAGATTTAACCAAACATACCTAATATCCAAAAGTTTATAATAAGGAAGATACGGAGGGTGTCATAGTAAAAAGAAAAAGTAAATTTATTTCGATAATTGTTCCCCCTTTTTTAAATATCTTAATAAAACGGTATCTCGGGGTTTTTAAACAATAGCTTTTCAGATCGAATATTAATTTTTTGTGTGTAGACTACAGGGCGATGGGTACACTATTTAAAATTCTCTAAAACTACCCAATTTTTTGTTACTACTCTGTATGTATGTAAACTAGTAAGCTTCTCTATGCTTTCTGCACAAAAAAGGTATACTTAGGAAGAATCGGTCTTGACAACCGTTTTTAAGGTATTTACGTTTTAGTTGTTCAGTGCACCCGAAAGTATGTATGTACCTTCAATAACATCGTATTAGCTATAATTACAACTGCTCAGATATAAATAGCTGATAGCTAAAAACTCCTGGATACCGAGTTTTATTAAAATGTTTAAAACATATCAGCAATTATCCAAATGCATGAATAAAAAATATTTATATCCCTTTAACATCCCGTATCTTCCTTATCATTAACTCTTGGATATAGGTATGTTTGTTTAAATCCTAAATGGGTATTTTCGCATAAGAAATCTGTGGTTTTTCTGTGTACCATTAATTAGCGGACACTCATCAGTATCATATGTATATAAAAACACGAATGACTGAAAACTATTCGACTAAACACTATCAAAATCTCTTAAATAAAACGAGTCCGAACCAATAATATGTGAAGTCTCTAAACTAACCAAAAACGTTAACAACTGGAAATCCTTGCAAAATATACAACCAAAATGAAAATGGCAAATTTCCACAGTTTTTACCAAACAAAGCTTCGACAAGGCACGACTCTGTCATCAGCTGATAATGCTACCAACTTTGAACAGAACTGCCAACCGAAATCGTAATTCTTACACCCTCACGTCCCTGACAAATGCTATCACCGGTCTTGCTTATGTCTAAACCCCTTCTCATAAAGAAACTCTGCGTTAGAATTACTCGAAGGGTTTACTAGCTCTGGGACTAAAAACAGAGGTGAAGTCCCATCAAAAGCAAAAAAACATCTCAAAATCCCAAGTGCTGGTGCTGAGGGTCTTTCCAGTGACGAAAATTTTTGTGCGTCATGCTCCAGGGCTTGAAGCTCTTGAACTGCTCTAAAAAGTTAGTCACTGGAACGCATCCTTAGACAACGAAAGAGAGATACTTTAAGAAATTTTAAAATTTCGTTGTTTTTAACCTTTCTTGGCTTTATAATAATAATCTCTTTTAATATCTAATTCCATTTTAAATAAATAATTTTAAAAATCCATCCTTAATCATAAAAAACACGTTTGAAGCACAAAAACCAAAAGAGGGTTTGGTGCATGAGGGGCAAGGGGAAAGAAAAACGGAGTAGCTCAGGTGCATAAGACTTTCCGTCACTGGAACGCCATAAAGTAGAACGAAATGCTCCTGAGCTACTCGGGAGCGCTCTATTTGCGTCACTGGAGAGCCACTCTGGTTATAAGTTGTAAACAAGTTTTTTTGCAATTTTATATAATTACTTTATTGATTAGTATTTTTTTACAATAAATAGTCTTATCAAGTATTTATGAATCTCCTCTATAAAATCATTATTACAAGCAATTTTATTTCATATTTTTTATCGTCTGATTTCATTTGATTTATTATTTTCCATAATGTTTAAAATTATTTTGTTTTTTGCATTTTGTGTCTCAGTCCTGGCATCAGATTCTGATCTCTTTATACAAGACAACAATTTTTACATTTCAACAGTAAAGGTAAGTCAATAGATGTTTATTATTACAGGGTGTTACAACATTTAGTGCAAATATTTTAGGAATGCATTTTTAAGCTAAAATTAGACTCTTTTTCCAAAAAAAAATATGGCTAAAACTTAAATGCACCCCTTCAAAGAAAAAAAAATACAAAGCAAACTAACAACAATGATAAATACAATTTACACCCCCATAAATTTTTATTCTTTTTCGTACAAAATAATTAAAAATATCAGTTTTCCTACGACCACATGTGAAAATAGTAAATAGCACACTGTTTTCATGCATAGAAAATGCCTTATATCACACTAGTGTTGCAAAAGTACTTTACAACACTAGTGTTGCAAAGTATAATATAAAGCTGTCATCGCTGTCATTGTTATTTAAAATAAATTTGGAGTTATCAGGCTGTTAATGGGATTTACATTGAATAAGCCATGCAATATATTTTTAACGAGGACCTTTTTTAATTCTTAAATGATAATAAGCGACTAGGTAGGTGATTTTTGATATAAAAATATTGTTAAACAGTATAATATATCGTAGTAAGGAAAAGTATATATCACCCTAGTGATGCAAAGTTTTCAATTGTTTTCTTATTTTTCCGTGAAGACAAACAACTTTTATTGATTTTTGGTGAATTACTTGTTGTCGTAGGAAAAATAGTGTACATTACTTGTGTGAAAATCACTTTCTTACACGCGTGGGTTTGTCGCACTCGGCTGACGCCTCGTGCAACAATATTCCCACTCGTGTGAAATAAGTCATTTTCCACCCTTGTAATGTAATATACTATTCTTAGGTTACTTCTGTAGTTTTGGAATTGGTAATCAGATTTTTTATCGCTTAAGATACACAGGGTACAACAAATGTATGATTTTTTAAAATAAACTTTTCTCCCCCCTTTTTGTTTAACGTATAAAAAAATAAAAACACCATTTTGTTAGGATGAGTCAGTATTATTTTTTTTAAATCTTTGGACAAACTACGAAGGCTTAAAGCCTAAATACTAACGTACCGTAGGTGTCTTAAGCGAGGTAAGAGGGGGTTTGTTGACACGGGACTTAAATACTTGAAAATTTGGGGGAAGGAGAGACCTCCGCGGGCAGCAGGTTCCACATTCTAGAAACTCTAGGGATAAAAAAACGAACAAAGTGGGATGTTCGGGGCCTGTCCAGTTGGACCGTATAGGGATGCAGACGCCCGGCACCACGAGTTTTTCTGGTGGGAATTGTGAGTGGAGGAACTATATTGGACAGAGCAGAAGCCATGGAAGTACCTATAAAAAGCAATAAATCCCCCACAGCCCGACTATGGGCAAGAGGGGAAAGCCTTTCTGTAAGTGAAGGATCATTAATGGGACGAATAGCTTTTCTTTGGATGGACTCAAGAATGCTTAGGGTTGTAAGGGACGCCATGCCCCAGATATGAGAACAATATTGTGAACACCTAGTATAAAAAAGTATACATTTTGGGAATTTTAAAAATATACATTTTTGGGAATTTTAAAATAAGTATTTTTAATTAGTTTACTTAACATTGGGAAATTTGCTACATAAAAATATACGTGAGGTGTCAAGGTCTTAAAGGAAAAAAATTAAACAATTTTCTAGGTTACCTTTATAATAATAAAATTAAAACATTAAACAAGCTGAGTAGCGTAGAAATGCAAAACAAACACTGGTAAATTTGATATTTAAAGAAGAGAGAAAGAAATTAAAAGGGTTTTTATTAGATAAGAAGTAGTTAGTGAAGTCAGTTAAAGTTTTACGGGCTACCCCTAGTGGGGGGTATGCCCGTACTAAATTTAGTTAGTCAAATAAGTTAAGTTGGTTTTGAAAAATGCAAAGTTAGTCTTGATGGTCCACCGGTCTAATGGTTCCAGAAGATAGTTCCATATGGTACATTTGCCCCAATGACGTAAAGTGACCCTTATATATATTTCAAAATTATAGTTTCAAAATTATAACGTCACAATATTCCAAGGGAGGTCGGATTTGGGACACACATAAAGTGTATAAATTAGAAGGGGAAAAATACTTTTTGGCTCGAAAAAGAAATCCAAGCTTTTTTGAGGCTGCCGTGGCTATAGACACAATGTATTTATGCCACGGCTTTGTAAAACTTGGCCGCTTATAAGTAGAGGATGAGTAGGTATTTGATGAATCTTTTCGCGACAAGGAACAAGATTGTGTTTTGGATGCATTTAAGATCTGGCGAAAGAAATCTCTGCATCGCTCTGCGTTTGTTTTTCAAATCAGGTTTAGTGATGGGTTTAGGAACCTCAAATCGTCGTACATTCAAAACAATAACTTTTTATTCACAGACAGTGGATAATTACAAGAACATCTTTCTGTTGGACCCTGTATGGACAGAAATGTGAGAGCAATATTTTTATTTGGTTTTTCTAAATTTTAAAGTCACAAGTGTGTGGTAACGTTTTATTTCCACTATTTCTTTTTAACTTAGAAGAAAGTTTTATTATTATTATTTGTTTTAGAGAACATATGTTCAAGCATATGCAGTTTGTAAAAGAAATGGACGTAGTTTAGCTCAAGTACGAAGCTCTGACGAGGAGGGGCTTTTAAATAAAACTTTAACCGACAATAAAATTACTCAAAGTAAGTACCTATATTTTCCCCAAAGATTTTCAGGCAGTACCACCAACATAAAAATAAAAATAAAAATAACTATACTGGGTGTTAACGAAGTTATTAGACAAACCTAAAGTCGGCTGTCCATGAGAGCGGTTTTCCGCTCGCGGATGATAATTCAGCGTTGTGATTGGTGGAAAAAGCATTTTAAATTTGCACTAACGAATCACAACGATGAATTTATCATCCGCGAGCGGAAAACCGCTCTCATGGACAGCCAGCTATACACACTCGGCTGCAACAAATTGATACACACGGAGCTGCAGCTATCCGCTTGTCGTTTAGCATCCCACACAGCGTCGCGATTGGTCCATAGATAACCTACATTTAGATCCGCAGTAGCAAAAAACATATTTCAGATTTCTACGACCTCGCGTAGTAAACAAATCGGAGGTGGACAAACATGCGCACTTAAAAGCCGTGGCAAAATACAAACAACGCACCCCGTGTCCTCCGTCCGCAGTTTGACCGTGACGCTCATTAGTTATAGTGAGAACATTTTAAATGCGCAAACTCAATACCCTTTGAAAATTATACAAAAAAACATAAAAAAGGAGGCCGCCTGCAATCGGACTATTTTATACAAAGGCGCCGCTATCCTTTAAAGCGACGCGCCGATAGACTATGGGATAGAAATCCATTATTTTGGCCAAAAAGCAACTTTGAAATTTTAATGGCTCATGCTGTGTATTTAAAAGTAGATACTCCAAACTACATGTACGGAAAATTATAAAAAGATATGACGACTTCTATTGGGGTAATAAGAAACTTGAAGATTTATTTTAAGTAAACATAAATATACAACATTTAATCTACTTAGTTTATTATTAGCCTTGTTTACTAAAAAAGTAAAAGAGTTTAAATAATAAGAGCTATTGTTGTGTTTCCGATGCAGTCTCGCTACTTATGTATGTCAAAGATTTTTTACCTTTTTCTTTATCAGTTTTTTACTTACAATTCCTACTTTTTGCTACTTCTGAGTGTAAGTACAGATACAAGATTTTTTATAATTTACAATGCTTTTCATTTTAAAAATTAATATGTTTTGTTCTACACTGTATATCTTAAAAGATAAAAGCATTCTGATGAAAGATATGGATTCTACAGAATCTACCCAACAAAACAGTGTTTTTTATTCATTTTATACGTTAAAAAATAAAGCAATTTGGGAAGATGTAACTCTATTACGCTTCTAAGAATAATTTAAAATTATTTTTCAGATTTGGATGGTCATATTTCCGAAACTAATTGAGATAGACACATCAAATGTAGTAGTTTTTGGTGGTGATATAATATTCAGGGTATTTCATTTAAAAAAAAAATCATACCTATTGTCGTACCCTGTATATCATATGAGATAATATTCATCGGATTACTCATAAGAATACTACCGAATTAACCAAACAAGCTGATATTTTAGTTTATTTTGTACAATAAAAAATAATAATGTTAAGTGTAAATTTATAATAACATATAATAAGTTTTAGGTTCCCAAAAAGCATTTGTAATAATTTACAATATTTTTCCAGTAAAAAGCACCTCATTTTAAGTTAGATTGGTAAGTTTCAGAATTTTGACCAAAAAATTAATTTCTATCCCATAGTGCGATGACCAGCTGCATCAACTGGCATATCATAAAAGAAATATAGCAAAGGCGGCCGCGAAGACAAGCATGCCGATTTATTTGCTTTAAACTTTTTGTGATTTTTTTTCTTATCAAAGAGCACCGAATTTACATTTTTAAACTGTTCCTTCTATACCGTACTTCGAACGGAAAACCAGGACGGCATAGACAAATTCTTTTCGATAATGCGGATAGTCTGTTTGGCGCCAGGCGCGTTTACCCTCAACTGGCTTGCGCACAAACCGGTTTTTCGCCCATGAAATGTAACTTTTGTTTCGCGCAGGTAATAACATTGGCAATCCATCGAGATCAGTAGATTGGTCGCATGGGCGTAACCAGGATTTTGTTTAGAGGGGGGCAGGTAGTAGAAAACTGATAATATACTAGGGGGCGTCCATAAATTACGTGAGACATTTTAGGGGGGAGGGGTCGAGCAAAATCTTACCAAATCTCACGAGGGGGAAGGGGGTCTGTGAAAATCTCACGTAATTTTTGTGTAGGTAGAAAAGAAAACAAAAATTTTGGGACAGGCCTTCCCCCAGGAAAATGTGATGTGTGTATTCTTGCTTTTTGCTTTTTTGGATGGAGGACCTTTTTTTTTTGCTCTTCTATATTTTTGAAAACAAAATCAATTTCGGTTCAAGAAATTGAGAGTTTTGTATTCCCATCATAAATCTCACGTGAGATTAGATAGGGGGAGGGGTTAAAGAAAATCTCACCTAATCTCACCAAGGGGGAGGGGGTCCAAAATATGGAAAAAACATCTCACGTAATTTATGGACGCCCCCTAGGTGTTCTCTTAAAAGTAGTTCCCCGAAATATTTTTTTTTACGTTTTAAGATATAAAATTTGATATGTAGATGTTTGACACACATGTACTATCGTGCCCAAAAAACCCGGACACTAAAATGCAAGTAACGGAGTATCTTCTGATCTATTATAAATCGTTTCCATATATTCGGATTTTTTCTGACGTAGCTGTCACAAAATTTAATAGACCAGGAGACAAAACTAGATTTTGTTGTCCCAGTTTCTTTTGGGCGCGATGGTACATTGGTAACCTAAAAATGACTGCTACTTTCATAATTTTAAATCGGTCTGTAGATCATAAGGCGATCTTTTAACGCTTTTATTCTAAAAAAACATAATTTTTTCACTGGATTGTTAAAAATATTTTTAAGGTTTTTTTTTACCGGTAACCTTAATTTTTCATCTGCTTTTTGATAAGGTAGTTTAAAAAAAATCTGTTTTTTGATTTTCGTTATTTTTTAAAGCAATATTTTTGCGATCTTGGACCAACTTATACAGGGTGTTTTCTAACAACGTTACGAAACTTCAAGGTGTGATTCCCCAGCAAACACTATTTGCCGGCAATATACATTTTCATATTGGCATTGATGGTAAAGCATTGGCAATTAGTGGCAATATTATGCCAACATCTAATACGCATTAAAAAGTTAACCCTAAATAAACACTCAATTGCCAATAAATTTTACATGCAGGCGAATTGCCGGCAAGCATACAAAAATGGCGGCATACCAATCCTGATTAAATAAAACAAGCCTTTTTGTTGCAGGCAAATAAATATTGAATTTTTGAAGGCAAACCTTCAACGCATCTTCATACTTTTCAAACCATATTATTAACATTGGTATTTAACTAACATTCGAGCAATTTTTTGATCTGTTTTATTTATAATGGCGGCTAAACAACATTATTTTATGTTTTTTACCTAATTTAAAGGAAATGGCCTTTTCATAACATTTTATTGTTAAAAATCATGCAAATAAAAATTAGGTCAAACAAAATGTTTATTATGTATTTTGTAGCGAATTAAAATAAAATGATGGTAAAATTAGCTACGTTAATTTCGACCGAAGGTGACCGGTTGTGCATTTGTTATCTACGTGGTTTTCTAGCTTTTTAGTTTCTTTTTTAAAGAAATGAGTTTTTTAATAGACATAATTAAATGTATTCATTACCTAATAAGTGTGTGTTGTGTGATTAATTGGTGATGGCTAGTCGAGAAGGCAAGATATTAAAGTAGACTGTTAGGAGCTGTAAAACATTTTGTTTAAAACTTTATTAAAAGTTTTAAAGACGTGTTAATAAAAATATTATAAATATTTAATAGTTTTTTTGACATACCGATAGATGGCGTAATGGACAATAAACTACTACGTTTCTGCAATATCTTCGCTTTTTATCGTTTAAACCCCAATAGACAAAAATAATTCGAGAGTGGTCTGCGGTAGGTGATCTCAAAGCTAAGTGAGATCATCTTACTTAGCTTTGAAAGAAAAATCTTCGGCTAGTGAAAAATCTGCATCTCGAAGTTGGACAGTGTTCCGAGAGATGGTACTTTGCATTGCAAGGAAATTGCATGCAGTAAGAAGTTTTTTCCTATTTTAATTTTCAAATAAAGATATCGCATCATTTTAGCTTTTAAAAAAGTATATGCTACAATTTTCGTCAATAAGACGTCAGCTTGCTGCTTGGGAATATCTGCATTTGCCCACTTTCGTGTCTTTTGTTATCTTTTGCCAATAACTTATTAATGATGGATGCCATCATCTTAAACGCATTTTTTTGCCAATAACTTATTAATGACGGATGCCATCACTTTATCTGCAACACGTGGCCTAATAACGGCCAATTGCCCACTTTCGCGTCTTTGATACCTTTTTGCCAATGCCTTGCCATTAAAGTGTGTTGGCAATGCCAGTAAATTAAATGTACAACGCCGGCAAAAATGTTATATGGGTCCTTATTTTATTTTATAAAAAAAGTTCCTATAAACATATGTCCGAAGTTGCTTCTGATATGCAGATCATATAAACCTATAACGTTAATTCAAAATGCTGCCGAGTGAATTAGCTCGACTCTGCATTAAGGAAGGTTTTGCATAGCAAGAGATTTGTAGTTACTTTTGGTCATTCGTCATAAATATGACCTTATAGATTAGCCGCGTCTGAAAACGATATTAAATTTATACATTTTATCTTTTAGATGTTTGGCTTGGTGGGATTTTAGAAAAAGATCCAGCCTTTCTACCTTCATGGATATGGTTAAGCCAAGGGGGTGAATTGGACTATTCCAATTGGGCACCAAACGAACCAAGCGTTAATCCTTCTGCGGAATCTGATTACTGTATTGTAAAATACGGTACCGAAAATAGTGATGGGTTAAAATGGGCAGCAAATTTGTGCAGTAATCCATTTAATTTCGTATGCCAATAATCTAGTTAATAATAAATCATTATTTTTGCTAAAAACGTATCCATTTTTTTTATCTATTCTTTTTTTTGTTGATAAAAAAAACTGAGGACGCAGGATCCGCTCCATTAAATTTAGGATGTTCCGAAATCTATGCATCAAATTTCAATAGCATATTATACGTCGAAAGCAATTGTCGATTAATGAGATAAGGTCACGACATTCGCCATATTGGCTAGCGCGGCTGTGACGTCAAGTCGGGCCATTTTCGGCCATGTTTGATTTTAGGCAGATCAGTGGCGTAGAATTAAGGATAAAACAAAAAGAACTGTAGTGTTGTAAACAAAATTTATTGGATTATTTTAATAGGCATAACCTAAAACAAAAACATAAATGTGGTTTAAATATTGAAAATTAAAAATTATCAAAGCGACGACAGGACGATGAGGTACCTGGCAGACCAAAAATATTTTCCATGGTTCCGTAAGTCAAAACCATTTTAAAAACTTTATATACAGGGGCGTCCGCTAACTAATTGTACACAGAAAAACCATAGATTCCTTTATGACAAAATATTAAGATTTAAACCAAACATACCTAATATCCAAAAGTTTATAATAAGGAAGATACGGGGTGTCATAGTAAAAAGAAAAGTAAATTTATTTCGATAATTGTTCCCCCCTTTTTAAATATCTTAATAAAACGGTATCTCGGGGTTTTTAGCATTAGCTTTTCAGATCGAATATTAATTTTTGTGTGTAGACTAGAGGGTGATGGTAGACTATTTAAAATTCTCTAAAACTACCCAATTTTTGTTACTACTCTGTATGTATGTAAACTAGTAAGCTTCTCATGCTTTCTGCACAAAAAAGGTATATTTAGTAAGAATCGGTCTTGACAAACCGTCTTTAAGGTATTCACGTTTTAGTTGTTCAGTGCACCCGAAAGTATGTATGTACCTTCAATAACATCGCATTAGCTATAATTACAACTGCGCAGATATAAATAGCTGACATCTTAAAACTCCTGGATACCGAGTTTTATTATATATTTAAAATATATCCAAAATTATCCGAAATGCATGAATAAAAAATATTTATATCTCTTTTAACACCCCGTATCTTCCTTATCATTAACTTTTGGATATAGGTATATTTGTTTAAATCCTAAATGGTTATTTTCGCATAAGAAATCTGTGGTTTTTCTGTGTACCATTAATTAGCGGACACTCATCTGTATCATATGTATATAAAACCACGAATGACTGAAAAACTATTCGACTAAACACTATCAAAATCTCTAAAATAAAACGAGTTCGAAACCAATCAATATGTGAAGCTCTCTAAACTAACCAAAAACATTAACAACTGGAAATCCTTGCAAAATATACAACCAAAATGAAAAATGGCAAATTTCCACAGTTTTTACCAAACAAAGCTTCGACAAGGCACGACTCTGTCATCAGCTGATAATGTTACCAACTTTGAACAGAACTGCCAACCGAAATCGTAATTCTCACACCCTCACGTCCCTGACAAAAGCTATCTTCGGTCTTGCTTATGTCTAAACCCCTTCTCATAAAGAAACTCTGGCTGTGCCATTTTAGACCACCCCTCTCCTAGAGTCTTTTAAAATTCTAAATTTCGAAAAATTATTGCAATGTTTTGGTACATTTTGTATTATTTAAAAATACATAATTTATTAAAAACTCTGTCTTAGAACATATTTAAACAAATAGGTGAGAAGAAAAATTTTAGTTTATTTTTCTGAAACACCCTGTATTTTTAATTGTTAGTGATAAAACAAACACTTTTAATTACTGATATGATAAGTATAATAACCTCTTTTATTTTTTTAGTTATTCAAGAGGTATATATATCGTTTTTTTGTCATTTTATGATTATTTTCCTCTAAATAAACCATTGAAAAAGATATTTTACTTTATGTGTTTTAGTTTTGGTTTATCGCTGTGAAGTATTTTTGTTCAATATGTTGAAACTAATTTTAGTTCTTGGCTTTTTTACAACGGTTCTGTCATTCGATAGCAAGCTTTTTCATAGCAGACTCAAATTGTTACGCCTTTCCAAAGTACAGGTAAGTTTTTGTTAGTCTTTGTACCGCGGATAAATTAAAAATATTGCATTTTATTTTACGTCCAGACTTGTAACAATTCGCCGCACTGAATAGCGCGCCGCATAGCCCCACATAGACGGACATGAATGTGGACGGAATTCACACAGGGCCGTATTAACTGTTTGAGGCGCCCTATAGGCTAGAATTCCCGGAGCTGCTATTTTTTCACCAAAAAAAAGGTCCTTTTCTCTCCGTAGCGCCTATTTTGAGTACCAGGCGCTTTACGTCACCATCAGAAATAAAATTTAAATGATCAAAAAAAATCCTTCCAAAATACCTTATTTACAGAGAAGTTAGTCCCCAAAAATCCCAACCCGACCTAAACTTCTTTAAAAACTCTCCTGTCTAGCGCCTATTACTCCCTGTGTGGCGCCTATTTTTTCATGGCGCCCTAGGCTGTTAAATTCCTTTATAGATTTTCTGTAGGAGAGTAACAGAGAAAGAGCTAGTGCGAGATCTGCGCATGCGTGCAGTTTCCGGACGTACTCTCAGCATAAGACTGACAGAAACTTGTTCGGAGTAGTTGCGTTCTGAAACCCCATGTAACAGTGAAGCTTTAAATGAAATGATTAGATTACGAAATAGTTCGTCAAACATTTCAATATCACATGTTCGCAGAAAACTAATTGATATGTCGAACTAAAAAATGAAAAATAAACTAATAGTTTAAAAAAACACGCTTTTACATGCAATCAAACTAAAAATTAGAAAATAATTTTTTCATTACAAAGAGTTTTTACTACTGTAATAAAAGTCAAACAATGAATCATAATTATATACCTCAAAATAGAATTATAATAAAATTTAAGACAATAACAGAATAATTCACTTCAGAATAAAAGCGTGGGGTGCTTAATATATTAAATGTTATAATTATTTCATTTGGAAATATCTATGAGGGAAAAGTTATGAAAAAAATAGTAAAATGCACCCACGCTTTTTTACTCTGAAGTGAATTATTCTGTTATTATCTTAAATTTTATTATAATACTATTTTGAGGTATGTAATTATGATTCATTGTTTGACCTTTTATTACTGTTATACAAACTCTTTGTAATGAAAAATTATTTTCTCTAACTAATTTTTAGTTCGCTTGCATATAAATGCGTGCTTTTTTAAACTATTATTTATTGACCATTTTGCATCCCATTCCCCGGTGAAAAAAACGAAAGATCTCTGAAAAAAACGACATATTATTTGCGCGAGAATGACTTTTTCGTCCCGGGCTTCAGAACGTCTCTTGTCTCGGTGAGACAAGACGGACGAGACGAGGTAGGCGACTAGGCGGCATCCCTGTATAATGTTTAATATCAAAGTACGTAAATTCAACATTCAATCATTGATTACAAACTGTTTTTCTGTGTCTTAGGCATCTTATTTTCAAGCATTTGCAAGTTGTAAAGGAAATGGATGGACTTTGGTCACAGCACACAATATTGCAGAAGATGAGGCAATAAATGCCACTTTAGCTACCAATTCAGTTACCCATGGTAAGTGTACAGTATCTATCTATCTATCTCTTTGTTTTATGGCTCTGATACTAAGTCAATCTGCCAGTGTTCACGTTCCGGTCATATAAGCCTAGCTGCTTATAAGCTTTCCCGGCTTTGTCCTTGGAAAATCTGGATAATCGAGCTCGAAACTCCCAGACTTTTCTAGCATATGAATAAGAAACACGTGTAAACATCAACAACAGCGATGAACTTCGAACTGCATAAATTGCATAAATTGTGACTGCCGCCAGCGGCTGCTACTGGTATCGCGCATAACCGCCACTTTCACTACTGACGTATTTCCGCAAGGCGTGCGCACCTCCTCGACCATACGAGGACACCATGTGTTCAACACCAAAACGTAAAACTTCAGGCTTTAGGAATCTTCACTCACAGCGCTTAGCCCCTAGAAGAAAGAAGCCCCAATTTAGCGTGAATCTTTTCGATCCCCAAGGGTACAGCAACGCTCGTACGACGCCCTCAATCGCCTACCCGGAAGTTCTATGGAGACTTCTACGTAAACGTGAACCTCACTACTCGAGCCACCGCGGAAAGAGTGAAAGAGTAGCAGAATCTGTCACGACATTGGTCGACAAGCAACCGAAACGCCTCAGCAATATTTTTTGAAAACTTCTGATATAGGGGGTAACCGAAGAGCTTTCTTCAACAAAATATTTTCAACTTCTCGACAACTTCCGGAATATCGGTCGGTAGACACCAACTCGCCATTAAATGTTCCTATTTTTTATTGAATTTTTGGAATCTACGTTAAATTTTAATACAACTTTGTATAAAACATCATACACCTCAGATCTAGCCATTTTGCAGCAATTTCAGTTTTTTCGAAATATTTGACAGATGCAACCTTAGACAAAAATAACAATTTCTTGAAATTCAAACAAGATAGGCTAAATATTTTCTGACTTTGGATAAATAAGATCCATATCTTACCACTCACATGAAAATTATCAAAAAGAAACATATACAAGGTGCCCAAAATTAACACCGTATTCTGATATTTTGAAAACTCAAAACTTCATTTTTTTAAATGTCAACCTTATTTTTTCTTCGCCAATGGATTCTACGCTACAAAAGAAGGGCACTTTATAATTACAACCCTATATTTAGAATGAACGGTTTGCGTATAAAGTGGAAAAACGAAATATTTCTATTTTTATTATTAATTATTATCTTTATTACAACTGACATTTTGGAGTGTCCTAATAAAGATAGAAATATTTCTGCTTTTTCCTACTCTTATACGCAAACCGTCCATTTTAGGTATAGGTTGCAATCTATAAAGTGCCCTCTTTGTCAACGTAGAATCCATTGGTGAAGAAAAATAAGGTTGACATTTAAAAAATGAAGCTTTTGAGTTTTCAAAATATCAGAATACGGTGTTAATTCTTTGGGCACCTTGTATATTTTTTTTGACAATTTTTATGTGAATGGTGAGATATGGACGTATTATCCAAAGTCAGAAAATAGTTAGCCTATCTTGTTTGAATTTCAGAAAAATTGTTATTTTTGTCTAAGGCTGCATCTGTCAAATATTTCGAAAAACTGAAATTTAGCGCAAAAATAGATTCCAAAATTTAATAAAAAATAGGACATTCTATTTAAAATAACGAAGTTGATGTCTATCCGGTATAAGCGGAAGTTGTCGAGAGTTGAAAATACTTTTGTTGAAGAGAGCTCTTCAGTTACCTTCCTATATAAATTTTCAGAAAACTATTCTGAGGCGTTTCTTATATACTTGTCGACTCAACTCGTCGTGACGGACCCTGTACGTGCAAGAAAATTATTATTAGTGACAACACACAAATCACAACAGTGAGTTTTTACGTAGAATTCAGTGGCGTAACTATATTTTTTCCATTGACTTTTAATTTAAAGTTATAACCCAAAGTTGGGTTTTTTAAACTCCCTGTATATTTTATCATTAATAAAAAAGGTGGCCTTAAAAGAATACTACATTTGATTTATTTAATTTTTCCTAGTTTCGGAATTATAGCTATCATCAGAAGTTCGGTAATAAAACTGGCATTTTTAAATAAAAACACACCGTATATTTTATCACCATTTATAATTCATATTAAAGACCTTTTAAAAAATTACCACATTTAAAATAATCTTTCTAACAGTTTTGGAAATATGAGCTTCCAAATCTTAGTATATGTATAGTAGCGTATATCTACTATTTAACCAAATTTCACCAGAGGGGTCCAAAATTTAAAAAAACAACCTTACGTAAAGTCTCCTAAAAACTTCTGAACATACGCTATACATAATATGTTTTAAACACTTTTATAAAATAACTTTTGAAATTTCTTATGCATCATAGGACAATTTTGACTGTACCATAATTAGTAGTTATGAAAAAAATGGTACGTCACTGCATTTCTCAAAAATAATTTTTGGATTTGTAGGTACATGGCTTGCTGGATTTTTTGATCAAGGCGACGAGTTCCTGGCTAACTGGATTTGGCTGGATAATGGACAAGCGTTGAGTTACAAAAACTGGGCACCGAATCAACCAAATACTCCTTTGACTACTACAGATTACTGCCTAGTAAAATATTTTTTTTTTTTTTTTTTGTTAAAATAAGTATAGAAGGAACAGTTTAAAAATGTAAATTCGGTGCTCTTTGATAAGAAAAAATCATAAAAAGTTTAAAGCAAATAAATCGGCATGCTTGTCTTTGCGGCCGCCTTAGCTATATTTCTTTATGATATGCGGGTTGATGCAGGTGGTCATCGCACTATGGGATAGAAATTAATTTTTTGGACAAAATTCTGAAACTTACCAATCTAACTTAAAATGAGGTGCTTTTTACTGGAAAAATATTATAAATTATACAAATGCTTTTTGGAAACCTAAAACTTATTATATGTTATTTTATAATTTACACCCCACTTTAACATTATTATTTATTATTGTACAAAAACTAAAATAAAATGTCAGACTTGTTTAGTTAATTCGGTAGTATTCTAATCAATAAATCCGATGATTATTATCTCATATGATATACAGGAGTACGACAATAGGTATGATTTTTCGGAAATATGACCATCCAAATCTGAAAAATAATTTTAAATTATTCTTAGAAGCGTAATAGAGATACATCTTCCCAACTTTTTTTATTTTTTAACGTATAAAATAAATAATAACACTGTTTTGTTGGATAGAATCTGTAGAATTCATATCTTTCATCAGAATGCTTTTATCTTTTGGGATATACAGTGTAGGACAAAACATATTAAATTTTAAAATGGAAAACCTTGTAAATTATAAAAAAATCTTGTATCTGTCCTTACACTCAGAATAAGTAGCAAAAAGAAGGAAGGCAATTGTAAGTACAAAAACTGATAAAGAAAAAGGTAAAAAATCTTTGACAAAAGTAGCGAGACTTCGCGAGACTGCATCGAAAACACAACAATAGCTCTTATTATTTAAACTCTTTTACTTTTTTAGTAATCAAGGGTAATAATAAACTAAGAGATTAAATGTTGTATATTTATGTTTACTTAAAATACATTTTCAAGTTTCTTATTACCCCAATAGAAGTCGTCATATCCTTTTATAATTTTGCGTACATGTAGTTTGGAGTATCTGCTTTGAAATACACAGCATGAGCCATTAAAATTTCAAAGTTGCTTTTTGGCCAAAATAATGGATTGCTATCCCATAGTGTATCGGCGCGTCGCTGTAAAGGGTACCGGCGCCTTTGTATAAAATGTTCCGATTGCAGGCGGCCTTTTTTTATGTTTTTTGTATTATTTTCAAAGGGTACCGAATTTGCGCTTTTAAAATGTTCTTACTATAACAATATCATAGATATAGATGGGTCAATTTTTAATGTCTCAGAGTCATTAAAAATATGGATCGAATAAAGTTATGCCACCCAAAGCCGTGGCGAGCATTTGGCCAATACTATGTTTTATTTACAAAAACCTTCGCGCGTTTTGGTTGGACCACCCTTTATATCCTTAAGGTATAGTTAGAACCATATTTATTTCATTCTGAAAACGATGCCGCCAAGTACACAAAAAATTATAAAGTAAACAAACCTTTTCGAATGCACATACCTCGGACAGAGCCTGATTATATAATAGCTTTGTTAGCGGGTTCGATTCTGAACCGGTTCTGGGACTATTCGCATGCGCAGTGAAAAAGCAGCGTTCGCGGTTAGTAAAATCCTGAATTTTTAGTAACAGTTCTGTGTTCGCGGGTTACAATGGAATCAGTTCGTTACCGGTTCGTAACCTTATTAGCAGTCCTGGGATTTTTGTTGGAACTAAAAGTTCAGTTCGGAATTTCATGCGCATTGTCGACATGGTCAGCTGTTTTCTGTTTTTGTGGTACAGAAATAAACCGTTGTATAACAGTTTATTTGTTTTTGCCACTTTTAATGCGGGTTAATATACCTGTTGAATATTTTTTTATATTTTTGTGATTCTGAGGGTATATAAACAAAGGATTTTTAATTGTATTCCGTATGAATGTATGTATGCAATAAAGTAAATAAAGATTTAATTAAAAAAATAGACAATATAACAAGATTTTACCATTTCTTGTTGTTTGAATTTCACCTTTAGTTAAATACACATAGGTACTTATGTTAAAAACGAGAGGAGGCAGGAATC
The DNA here is from genome assembly GCA_014170235.1 of Listronotus bonariensis. Taxonomy (NCBI): domain Eukaryota; kingdom Metazoa; phylum Arthropoda; class Insecta; order Coleoptera; family Curculionidae; genus Listronotus; species Listronotus bonariensis. The sequence continues at coordinate 12,049 of JACEGR010002323.1, read as the reverse complement.
CCTCGTCTTCCGCCGAGAGACCTCAAGTGTCATTCGACAGTATAACAATTTACCTTTTGTTTAAATTTAATTTTTTTATGTATAGTATCCAATTTAACCATGAAAAATCCTAACCAAAAGGCTAGGTTAGAATACATCCTCAGCTGTATAGAAAATCGTTCGCGGTAAATAAAAATTCCGAACTAATAAATAACTAGACATGCGCTTTAAAACAATTCTAAATCAGTTCGGTTCTGGTTCAGAATCGGTTCATTACTAGACCCGCGAACAAAGCTATTTTTAGATAAATAATAAAAAGTACATTGCTAAAACACGTATCACCTACTTACAAAACATTCTGTTATTTCGCCCCTGTCCTACTATAAAACCGGTGGCACGTGGCGTGGTACTAGAAACTCGTCGGGTTAAATATTTTTTGCTGCAATAAATCATTGTCCCCAAAAGGGTTTGTTTACTTTATCATTTTTTGTGTACTTGGCGGCATCGCTTTTAGAATGAATTGAATGTGGACCCATCTTTACATATTAGACCGTAAGCCAGATGCAAAATTTTGTCGGTTATTTCCTCTCAATCCATAACTCGTAAAATGTTTCAAGAGGGTTGTACACGAATCGTTGTGAACGTCAGCTGCGTCTCCGATGATGGAATTGTACAGGGTGCTCCAGAAAAAGATCAAACTTGTTTGTTTTTAATGGAACACCCTGTATATTAGTTCCGTTTTGGATTGTAGAAGTAAAAATAATATAAGTTTTATCAGCGATACCTTTACCAAAACTGAAAGGTTTTTAAGATATTTTGGATTATTGAAACAATTTTGACAAAAACAAAATTCTAATATATTCTACCCTACTTACGCTTGACTTTTTATACCGGGTGTTGCTCCGTCGAGCGGGACATAGGGAATCCCATGTAAATTTTGAAGTGGTCCAATATTGGCTCCCCTAATTATTTTAGAAGAAAATATAATTAGGATTTTTTAAAGAGCACGAAAAGTTGTAACCAGTTTACAAATTTCAGCTCTTCTCAGTTTGCCAGCTAAGAGATAAATGCTAAAATAAGTTACGAATCTCCTGTCTTCTTACCCGCCTTGTATTATTAGAAGTTTATAATAAAATACTAGAAAAATTATTTAACCTCTTACCTCTCAAGTTGTCAGATCAATGTCACATCATTCTTAAATAATGAACTACTTAAATCAAGAAAAATTCACTATTATAAAATGGTTTTACCAGGGAAATAGTTATCGAAGAGTAGCGGACATGTTTGCAGCCTATTTTCCCAATAAGCCAATACCAAGTAAATCGACAATAGAACGGACAATAAAAATTTTTAAACTACAGGCACAGTGACTACTGATTGCAAATGTGAAGAAAATCGACGTGATCTTTCGCCAAACGATTTTTTTCTGTGGGGACATATAAAAACTAGGCTACCAATAAAAAATATGAAAATTTAGTCCAGCTAAGGAATGCTATTTCCGCTGAATGTGCCAGAATATGGATGTACCAACTAGCCAACGTAAGAAATGAGTTTTATAATCATTTGGGTTATTGTCTGGCAGTTAATGGAGGAATATTTGAGCTTTTGATTAAATCCTGATATTTTCATCATAAATTGATTTCTAAATGTAGAAAAACTTGTTTTATTGTCTTGCGTAACTGTGAGTGCATGTGTTGGAATTAGGTGTAAACTAAAATGAAATGCGAGGATTCTTTTTGAAATTCCCGTATAAAATTGTTTAGTTTTTGACATTATAAATTAATGATCAAAATTGTCACTGATAAATCGATATGGTGTTTTTATTGTCGATTTCTAGAGTACAGGGTGCATAATGAGATACTACGTTGCAGAAGTATTTAAGCAGTTTACTCTTTACTGATTGGTTGAAACAATGCTCAAATTTTCATTTTGGGTGGAACTTACTGTGCTCTTCAATAAATCCTAATAGCATTTTATTTCTAAAATAATTAGGGGAGCCAATATTTGACTACTTCAAAATTTACATGGGATTCCTATGTCCCGCTCTAACGGAGCAACACCCGGTATAAGGTTGAATTGCTAGAAAATTAGGTGTACAATCACCTACATTTAAATTTTTTTCAGATATAATACAGGGTGTCCAATAACTAATATTTAGTATAATATTAATTTCTGGACACCCTGTATAACTTTTAGTAAAAAAATAAATGTAGGTGATGGTACAGTTAATATTCTAGCAATCTAACATAATGTTAAAAGTCAAGCGTAACTAAGGTAAGATATATTAAAATTTTATTTTTGTCAAGAATTTTTCAAATATCTTAAAAAACCTACATTGTTGGTATAGGTAAGGCCACATACAAAATAACTATTTCTACTACTAACTAACTAATAATATTTTCTACTTAATTTTTTTAAATAAATTTATTTCTCTTTATTAAAGATTTGCCAATTCGAAAATTTTCACTGTTAAAGTATTTACCTTATACTTTAGTTTAAAATCTTAGTCAGAGACAATAATGAGACGAGTAACTGGTCCTAACAATTTGTCCATTGTATTTATCTCTTTCTGGTTTAACGCAAGTTCCAATAAATATGTCTTTGTCTTTCATCATGGCAGGCTACGTTGATGGAGCAATCATCGCTTTGCCCTGGTTGCCAAGTTGTTTACAATTTCAGCATGTAAACTTTAATGTCCTTTTTTGGCTCACATCTAATTAAGAGAAAGAAAATATACCATGAATCGAATATTTTTAACTTGACATTTTTCAATGGCCGATTTGTTTGGACAGTTTGTTTACATTTTCTGTGATTTATTGTGTGTTTCGTGGTTTTTACCTTTAATTGGACTTTGAATATTGACTTTTATTAGTGATCACAGTGTATATATTAAATTTGTGCTTTTCAACAGATAATTTAAGGTAATATTGACATGGTTATCTGTAAGAAAAATCTTTATAATGACCAAATAAATGACATTTTTAATAAGGTGTGTGTAATTATTGAACTAAACCCCAATATTTTATATTAATAGGAAACAAAAACAAGTACCTAACATTAAGGGCAAAAATAGCACAGCTATATAATGTGAATTTGGCGGGCAAACGATAAAGTCGACTCACGCGCCAACTGCGTTTACCTTCCTTGAAGACAGACAAGGAAGGCCCAGCAGCTATCTCTCCCTCGGATAATTTATTTACATTTAGTTGTTCGTCTCATTGTTGTCTCTGCTTTAGTTTAAAATGTCAGTTACATTGTTTAAATTGCTCAAATCGTCTTTGAAATTCGATGACAGTATTTGTTTCTGGGTCGAAGATTGGTCCTGCTGAATAAAAATAACCAGATACGTTATTACTATCCCCAACATCTAAAAAAGATATAAAATACGATAACTTCTCGAAAAATAAGTGACCTTTTTTTAACACTTCGAAGCTTTTTTCACACTTTGAATTAATGTCTTGTTGCAACGCCTACTGCAATAAACTTAAATATCAATTTATGCATTGTAACAGTAAACGCGACATCAACTGAACCAAACGGTCAAGTTACCTTTGATTTCGACATTATTTTTTTTACTTCATGTGTCACTAGTATTAAAATTTGATAATTTGCAAATAAATTTAATAGACATTATTATAAATTAATAGTTATAATGAATTTAGATGACTAAGAAATAAAAGGAATTTATACTGTTTTAATATTATTTCTACAAAAGTAAGTACATACAATTTTCTAAAATAAAATAATAAATGCATAGTTTTAAAGAGGATAATTGTCTCTTAAAAAATAAGGAGGCTATGATTTTTTGTTGCAATATAATGGCTGTGCTGCAAAAATTAAAATTAATAAGTTTAGATAAATAAAACATGTATTAAATGGTATTTTGAATAAAAAAATTACGGTCGTACAAAAAAAACATAGTATGTAACACATACATAGTGTCTTTTTACTCATGGGATTGCCGCACTCGCCTAACGGCTCATCGTGCTGTCAAACTTCCCATTCGTAAAAAAGTATTACTTTATGTACTTGTTACATAAATTACTATTTTAGGCTTGATCTACTAACCAATAAACGTCTACGAATTAAACATTAAAAAACACAGAATACTGACACAAATTACTTACCGAATTTAATAACTTAAAATTTATTTTGAAAAATCCCTGTGCAGTAAATGATAGTTTTTGGTGTAAGAACTGGATGGAACACCTCCGAATCTGGAACATAATAAAATTATTGAAATAAAAGATAAAAAAAAAGTTGTACTGCATTTTTTTATTTGACAATTTTTTTATCCTTGGACAATCCACGAAGGCTGAAAGCCTAAATACTAACGTACCGTGGGTGTCTTAAGCGAGAGTAAGAGGGAGTTTGTTGACACGGGACTTAAATACTTGAAGGTTTGGGGGAAGGAAAGACCTCCGCGGGCAGCAGGTTCCACAGTCTAGAAACTCTAGGGATAAAAGAACGAACAAAGTGGGAAGTTCGGGACCTGTCCAGTTGGACCGTATAGGGATGCATACGCGCGGCACCACGAGTTTCTCTGTTGGGAACTACAAGAGGAGGGACTATACTCGACAATTCGTCGGAGCAGAAGCCGTAAACGTATCTATAGAAGAGCGATAGAACTCCCACGGCTCGACGATGAGCAAGAGAAGGAAGTCTTTGAGTCAGTAAAGGATCATTAATAAGACGAACAGCCCTTCTTTGAATGGCATCAAGAATGCTGAGGGTTGTAGGGGATGCCATTCCCCAGACATGAGAACAATATTCCAGAGAAGGTCGAATTTGGGACACATACATAGTGTATAAATTGGAAGGAAAAAATACTTTTTGGCTCGGAAAAGAAATCCAAGCTTTTAATCCGCGGTGGCTATAGATACAATGTTTTTATGCCAGTTAAGGTTATTCTCAAATGTGACGCCCACAAGGTTAAATGTGTCCCCGCTCTGCAAAACCTGGCCACTCATAAGCAAAGGATGAGTGTTTGATGATTTTTTCGCGACAAGGAACACGATTGTGTTTTGGATGCATTAAATTGAACGAGATTTTTGGCGCCCCAATCCAATGATGCTGAAAAACAATACAGGCTCCTAATTTGTTCGAGGATGAGGGGGAAAAGGGGTAATTACCCCCCTCCCTCCCCCAGAAATGCTTACAAATATTTAGAGTCTTTAAATTAATATGTGCATTCTATACTAATATTATAAGAAGGTGACGTTTGTAACTTTATTTGCTTGTAAGGGGTAAACTTCGGAAATATTAAACCGATCACGGAAATTATTTAATTTCTTCATAATCAGAAGAGAAGTGGTATAGGCTATATTTTATTATGAATGAACAAAAGTTCAGAAAAAAATATAATTAACTCCCAACAAAGTGGCCACGGGTCGGCATTATAAAATAAATGATAAAAGTACTCACTTGCTCTTCTAATTCTAAATTCCAAACTCTATTTCTAAATTCATGTAGATATCTTGGGGTCTGGTTTGCCTAAAATAAGATAAAGTATACGTCATCCCACAAGAAACTGCTGTGGGACATACTATTAAATAAATCTTGCAATTTTTTAATTTTAATAACTTACCGTGTTGCACAGGAGCATACAACTTCTTGATATTAAAAATATTTCTCCAAATTCTTCAAGACCTGCTACTACTGACAAAATTACCCAACGTATGCTCCTGATTGTATAAACACCTGCAAAAAAAAGTATATTCTAGATTTTACTCTGGGGCACAACTAGAATTTTCGAATTATTTTATGTAAAAACTGACCCAGCAAACACTATTTGCCGGCAATATACATTTTTCATATTGGCATTGATGGTAAAGCATTGGCAATTGGTGGCAATATTATGCCAACATCTAATACGCATTAAAAAGTCAACCCTAAATAAACACTCAATTGCCAATAAATTTAACATGCAGGCGAATTGCCGGCAAGCATACAAAAATGGCGGCATAGCAATCCTGATTAAATAAAGCATGCCTTTTTGTTGCAGGCAAATAAATATTGGATTTTGAAGGCAAACCTTCAACCCATATTCATACTTTTCAACCCATATTATTAACATTGGTATTTAACTAACATTCGAGCAATTTTTTGATCTGTTTTATTTATAATGGCGGCTAAACAACATTATTTTATGTTTTTACATAATTTAAAGGAAATGGTCTTTTCATAACATTTTTTGTTACAAATCATGCAAATAAAAATTAAGTCAAACAAAATGTTTATTATGTATTTTTAGAGAAGAAAAAATACAAGAATTGACGAGTTTGACAGAAAATTGCGTTTGTTTGATCGCTTTGTGCAATTGTTTTCTACGTGATTTTCTAGCTTTTTAGTTTCTTTTTTAAAGAACAAAGTCGGTCTATATAAGGTCGCGACATTCGGCCATATTGCTTTGACATGTTATGACGTCACATCTCCCATTTTTCGGCCATGTTGTTCAGTTCCGGAAATATACAGTTCATTGTATTAGTAGAACAACCGTCAACACAACAGTTTTTAATTATTATTAAGTTGTAAATTATTTTACTTTAAATAAAAAACATTTAGAATTACATCTTTCAACAAATATCACTTTCAAAACAATGCAAAATGAAATGCGCAAATTCTAGACGCCACTGGATTGATCATCAGCTTTGATTTTACCCAGTCTTGCCAACTTTTCTCCGTGGAGTGCCCTTCCTTGCGTCCCCGACCTCGAACCGCCTAAAAGTTGAGGATATGTCGTAACCTTATAAATATAAACTAACCTTGTTAAAGAAGAGTTTTTTAATAGACATAATTAAGTGCATTTATTACCTAATTAGTGTGTGTTGTGTGATTAATTGGTGATGGCTTGTCGAGAGGGCGAGTTATTCAAGTAGACTGTTAGGAGCTGTAAACATTTTGGTTTAAAATCTTTTAAGTTTGTAGTTACTTAAAAAAATAGTGTGTATATAAGTGAGTGTAAGTGTCTCTTGAATAGTTACTATTTTAAAGTGTTTTCTTTTGATTTACTATCTTTTTTAATTTTATTACATACCTTTAATTTTTTATGGTTTATTGTTACTGTATAAGAATTAATATTATGTAATTTTTTTAATGATAAAGTTTTTCCTGCCTTTTTTTCAATTACAAAATTCTAAATATGTTATTTAACTTTTGGGACATTCAACTTATAAAACTTGCAATACTTATTTAATGATAAATGCCATTATCCTAAACGCATTTTTCATCATAAATTATTAATGACGGATGCCATCACATTATCTGCAACACGTGTGCCAAATAACGGCCAATTGCCCACTTTCGCGTCTTTTTAATACCTTTTTTGCCAATGCCTTGCCATTAAAGAGTGTTGGCAATGCCAGTAAATTAAATGTATAACGCCGGCAAATTTGTTATACTATATTATATAAAAAGTTAGTTTTTTGGTTAGCCCCCCAGAGAAAATTAAAACCTTTAAAAAGCAAATTCTCTATTTGTATTTTTTTTTAATTTGATCTCCTACACTCGGTAATTATGTAGTGTTATAAGTTAACTTTTAATGTTACCTGTATTAAAAAAAAATAATATATATTTTTGCATACCTTCTAAAAATTGCTCTAATTTGATAATACAGTAGATAGCTGAGAAACAACATGGTACTCAGCGATATGAAGAATATAATAAACAGTTTAATGGAAACAATGGAATTTAGTCGTTGCGTCATGTGACAAAGTCTAAAATGGAGGCGACATAATTTGGAAAGTTTGGTACTTGTTAGCTCCAACTCATAACGACCTAAAAAATAACATATATAGTATTTTTTTGATTGGTTACCCCCACTCTCCAGCCACTGACTGACCCGCCTATTAAGCTCTATGATTGGTTGATCACCTGCACCTCTGTTTGTTTGGTTACCACTTCCGCCACACTACTGAACGGATTGGCTATCGTCAATCGGGGTAAGGGTGAGAAGTAGCCAATAAAAGGAGAGGTGTAGGTGATCAACCAATGAGAGGGCTTAAAGGGCGGGGCAGTCAATGGCAGAAAGTGGGGAGGTAACCAATCAAACAGTGATAAAGATGGTGCTAAACGCCGGAAAAGTATACCCAAAGTCGATTGATGAGATAAGGTCACGACATTCGCCATATTGGCTAGCGCGGCTGTGACGTCAAGTCGGGCCATTTTCGGCCATGTTTGATTTTAGGCAGATCAGTGGCGTAGAATTAAGGAGAAAACAAAAAAGAACTGTATGTTGTAAACAAAATTTATTGGATTATTTTAATAGGCATAACCTAAAACAAAAACATAAATGTGGTTTAAAGATTGAAAATTAAAAATTATCAAAGCGACGACAGGACGATGAGGTACCTGGCAGAGCAAAACATTTTCTATGGTTCCGTAAGTCAAAAACCATTTTAAAAAATTTGTATACAAGGTGTCCGCTAATGAATGGTACACAAAAAAACCACAGATTCCTTATGCCAAAATATTAAGATTTAACCAAACATACCTAATATCCAAAAGTTTATAATAAGGAAGATACGAGGGGTGTCATAGTAAAAGAAAAAGTAAATTTATTTAGATAATTGTTTCCCCCTTTTTAAATATCTTAATAAAACGGTATCTCGGGGTTTTTAAACATTAGCTTTTCAGATCGAATATGAATTTTTGTGTGTAGACTAGAGGGCGATGGGTACACTATTTAAAATTCTCTAAAACTACCCAATTCTTTGTTACTACTCTGTATGTATGTAAACTAGTAAGCTTCTTTTGATGAATTGATACTTTTTATCTACTGTTTAAATTTTAAAATTTTTTATCTTTATATTGTATTTTTTTGATGCACATAGTGTTTGTTTGCAGGTACTTGTTTAGGTTTGTTTTTTTTTATAGATTTAAGTAAACATTTTGTTTTTTTTTATTATGTGAAATTTTAATTTTATTTAAAAAATGATATTATCGTAAATACATACATATATATTTTTAATACCGATTACTCTTTATTTGTTTACTACTTTTAGTTTGTATAAAAAATGAATACATTTGTGAGAGACTACGACGCTGGGGAGGTTAATACACATACGGTGGCCGATCTTGCTGAATATTATAATATTATTAAAAAAAATAATATGGCTTGCACATTTAACGTCTTTCACAACAACATAAGAAGCATAAACAAGAATTTAGATGAGCTGAGGGTTAATCTTACATCCATGAAAGAGGTTTTTGATGTTATAGTTTTAACAGAAACGTGGAAAATTGAGGATAGGCTGTTGTATAAATTGGATGGATATGATATTCTCTATAATGAAGGCAACGTTAATAAAAATGATGGGGTGGTCGTATACGTCAGGGACAATATTTTTATTCACATAAAGTGGTTAACGTTGCTGATATTAAACTAATACAAGTTACCATTATCCAACAAAAAACTAAAATTATGATAACAGCGATCTATAGACCTCCCTCCACAAACATCGCAGAATTTAACTCTGAACTAGATAGCTACTTAACCCATTGTTCTCGAGCTGTGGATTTTCACATCCTAATTGGGGATATGAATATTGATATTATGGGTGCAGATTCAAGGATCAGTGATTATCTTAATGTTCTCGCAGAGCAGGGTTTTGTTTCAGCTATTAATACGTACACTAGAAAGCAGGCCAATTCCGAAACATGTATTGATCATTTATTTCTAAAGTCAAATAAAGTTGTGAAGCATGATATTGTTTCGGCAGTTATAAAAACAACTATTACAGATCATTACTCACTTGCTGGTCAGATTGTACTATTAGATTATAAACAAACACAGCCTGAAGAAAGAAAGACGAAAACTTTTATCGACACAAAAGGGTTGACCCGTAGCTTGGAAGGAGAAAGCTGGATTGAAGTTTACCTAAAGCCAAATGTAGAAGAAAGCACAAACACGTTTATTAATATTCTTAAAGAACATGTGCACAACAGTACAAATATAATAAAACAAAGACACAATGAGATAAAGCGAAAAGCCTGGATAAGTCAAGGACTCGTTAAGTCAATTAACAACAAGAATAAAATATATTTGGAAATGAAAAAAATCCAACTGTAGACAATATAAATAAATTTAAGAATTACCGTAATTATGTTACTCTTTTGATTAGCAGGGCAAAGTCAAATTACTATCAAGCACAAATTAATGAAAGTCAAACTAATTCGTCAAACCTGTGGAGATGTGTGAAAAACCTAACCAATGATAAAACGAAAGGGAAAGAAATTGTTGAAATTAAAACTGAAAATGGTACCTCAAAGATCAAGAAACCATAGCTAATAAATTTTGTGAATTTTTAGCACAGTAGGAAGAAAAACTGGCCAATAAAATTTTATCTAGAACTGGACGCACAAATTTTGGGAGAAAAGGAAGTGTTAATAACAATTCTTTTGTTTTATTAGAAACTAACGAACACGAAGTTAATAAAACTATTCACGAACTTAAAAATAACAAAACACCGGGAATTGACAATATACGGGCTGAAACACTAAAAAGCATCTCTCACACCATAGTAGAGCCTCTTGTTTATATAATTAATAAAATATTTGAAACCGGTGATTGTCCATCTCATTTTAAGAGTGCAGTAATCACGCCAATATATAAAAGTGGAGACGCACTGGACGTCACCAACTATAGGCCGATCTGTTTGATTTCCACGGTGGCCAAAATATTTGAAAAAATTTTGAGTCAAAGATTGAGTGCCTATTTAGAGAAGTTTAAAATATTGTCATTAAAAACAATATGGCTTTAGGAAAGGAAAGTCGACTGCGGATGCCGTCGCCAGACTAACAGGGATGATTAACAAAGCTTTAGATGAAAAACTTAATTCACTCTGCGTCTTTGTTGATCTGGCGAAGGCATTTGACACGGTTGATCACCAACAACTTTTAAATTCATTGAGGGACATTGGTGTTAGGGGCAAACAGTATGAGCTATTTCAAAGCTACTTAGCAGATCGTGAACAATGTGTTAAAATTGGTAGTGCTTATAGTACCACAAAAACATCTAAATTTGGCGTCCCGCAAGGAACTGTATTGGGCCCCTACTTTTTAATATTTATATAAATGATATGTATGATTTGGAAACTAGTGGAAGCATAGTTAGCTTTGCGGATGACACTGCAATTTTTTATCAAAATACCTCGTGGAATGCCCTCAAAGAACAAGTAAAAACAGATTTTGTAAAAATAGTGGAATGGTTTGATTCAAAACTCCTAACCATTAACTTAAGCAAGACTTATTATGTCCCATTTTCCTCTTATGCGAAAGATTTGCCAGCTTATTCACAAATTGATTTTAAAACCAATTGTTTAAATTTTAAGATGGATATGACAACGAGCATAAAATACTTGGGTGTTTATATAGACAGCCATCTGAGATGGGATGTACATATTAATAAAACAGTTAAGAAGATCCGGGGAATGTTACATAAATTTAAATATTTATCAAGAATACTTACGGTTCCGCAATTAAGAATTCTATATTTCGCATTAGTGGAGTCGCACTTGACTTATGGCATTATCGCGTGGGGGCAGCCACAAATAATTATTTACGAAATTTGGAGGTTATTCAAAAATGGATTTTAAAAATTATTTATAAGAAGCCCAAACTCTTTCCCAGTGATGAACTATATAATCTTACTAAAATTTTGGACATACACCAGCTCTTTTGTCTCTTTTTGTTAATTAGACAGCATAAAGAAAAGGAAACCTTGTTATCTATCACTCACGAGTATAACACCAGATACAGACAAAGTGCGACTAGGCTTCCGAAAGTAGAAAAGGCAATAGGTAAAAGATGCCATATTTATCTAGGACCAAAACTGTACAATTTATTGCCCAAAGAAATTAAAAATATAGATATTAAAGAGTACATCTGTTCAAGAAAAAAATTAAACAATGGCTTATGGATAAGCCAAGACATGCAATTCATTGTTTTTTGAATATGAAAAATGAATACATGATAGAACTCTGACTTTGTAGTGTGTTGATGTCCCCAGTGTCATGATTGCTTAGTTTATAGATTTCTCCCATTTTTGTTTTGATTTGGTTTCTTCTTTTTA